>BJBW01008144.1:0-137261 GCA_004320125.1 Scolopax mira
TGAGACACTGGAACAGGTTGCCCAGAGAAGCTGTGGATGCCCCATCCCTGGAGGTGTTCAAGGCCAGGCTGGATGGGGCTTTGAGCAACCTGCTCAGGTGGGAGGTGTCCCTGCCCATGGCAGGGGGGTTGGAACTCGATGATCTTTAAGATCTGTTTCAACCCAAACCATTCTATGATTCTGTGACTGAGGTTTGAAACTCAGTATAGTTTTATGACACTGCTATAGTCAATTTAGTAGGTCTTTATAGCACTTGTAAGTCAACTTTAGAAAACGTTTGGTAACAGGATTCTTTTGTCCAAATTGCATCAGTTTGGGGCTTTTTTTAATGTATTTTGACTGGCTGGGGAATATATCTAATTAGCATTAAAATGTGAGGGAGTGAAAGTTGATAAAGATGTGTGGTGAACATCTATTACAAGTATCTTGGAGTTCTTTACGGATTCACCTCAGACAGAAATGAAGAAGGCTATAAGAAGTGTCTGTGTTCCCTAGCATTCCCTATGTATTCCAGACTGTTCAAATGGTGCAAGCTGTGGATTCCGTTTTGAGAGCTGGTATGTACTTGTCTGCAGAGGAACAAAAAAAAATCCTGTGATGATCAGGAGAGCTGTTTAACATGTAGAAAATAAAGGAGAATGTATGTAAACCCAGGAAGTTCTGAGACAGCTTGCTACGTTACTCTAAATTATTTTTCATTTTAAAAAAGTGTGGAATCTGGGAAGCTAGGCCTAAAATGAATACTGTTGCTTGATATGATATGTACATTTTTCTTGAAACATTTTAGTCATGCTTGTTTCATTATATCTTTTCATCATCATCATCATTAAATCTGGAGGAGCCAATTCAACATTGCCTTGTTGTTGTTATTGCATGGCTTGTCCAGTTAGTATCTCGATATCCAACTCTACACTAGAAACAAGACAAAATTCTGTCCTTTTGTTTTCAATTTATTCTGCAGTCTAGCTTTTTCTTTTTTTTTCTAAAGCTACTTCCCAGTTTTTGGATAGGCAAGAAATGGATTTCGGTATTAGATTTAGATGCAGTAGAATCAAGAAGAATCCTTATATACAAAAGATCCATCTGCAAATTCAGTAGAAGTTACGGGAATGAGATTTGGAATTTGGTTTTTTGGATTCAAACCCTTTCATTTAACAGCTTGAAGTATTTTTATGAAAAGTTGAACACCTTTAAACATTCTCTTTTTTTTCAGGACCTAAACATAACACTATTTGTCCATGTAAACATTGGGTCACTAAGAATCTATGTTAAGTTATTCAGAGAGAGCTTATTGTTTTGGAAAATAGATCTCCTGTGTCTATAGACCTATGGTGGGATGTACTTGCTTGCCTACGTATTAATAAGTAAAATTAACATTACTAGTATATTTTCCTTCTGGTTCCTTTTTATACCTGTCTAAATCCAGATATTTTCTGGTATGTCCTGTGTACATAAATTGTATTGGCTTTCAGAGTTGGATTCTACTTTAGGCCATGCTGATGACCGCAGGATGTTTATGTGAACTATGCTAAGTTTTGGGCAGGATTCTCCCTAGGAGGCCTTTATGCACTACTCTGTCCTTGAGACACTCATGTCATTTATAACAGGCTTTCTTGTTTGTTTGTGCACCAATAGTGTGCAGGTACTTCAAGGGAAAATACATTTAAGCTAGTTGTGTAGGGAGTGTCAACATTGCTGGGAAACTGAGAGCTGACAGGAGCATGAATAGAATTTCTTTGATCTGTGAAATTGAATCATAGAATTGTTTTGGTTGGAAGAGACCTTTAAAATTCTCAAGGCCAACTGTAAAGGCTAAAGAGACAAGACTAAACCATGTCCCTCAGCACCCCATCTACATGTCTTCTAAATACCTCCAGGGACGGTGACTTACCTACTTCCTTGGGCAGGCTGTTCCAATGTTTGATTCATATTTGTTCTTTATAATTCTACAAGTTAAAGCATGATCACTTGTTATCTCTGCATTCTCACTCCTTACTGATACTTGTCTTCCTCTGAGAACCTCTTGCCAAACAGTTCCAAAATAGTAGTTTGGAAGAGTTTAAGTTGACAAGTGCACCAGCTTCAGGCTTGCCATCCCCTCCCAATGGGAGTTTTTTCTCTTCATCCCAATCATGATGAAGTTTGCATCTGGAGAACCTTTTAAAGATGAGTATTGCAATGTTCCTGGCTCATTTTGAAGAACAATGTTTTTATACTTTTTAAGTATAAAAAACAAAGACAAAGTTGGTAAGAACTGTGGGTTTTTTAATTCTGTTTTCCCAAGATCTGGCTTTTGTTTTCTTCAGTCTAGTACAGAATGTTTGCTCTGTATTTTAGTTATTGTCCTTCAATGTGAGGACTTAAAAATGTTTTCCATATTCACTATGTTTTGGAGCTGATTGGACTATTAATCTTATATCCTTTTATACATTATATGCATATCAGAATAATCTGTAGAGGACTATAAATATGGATAGGAATATCAATACATCTTTTGTAGGGGGTGGGGGTCATAAGATGTTTTTGGAAACCAGTTGTTCCTTAAAGCATGTAAGTACAGAGAGAGGATTAGTTTTAAAACTCTGACCGTATGCACAGGTGATCACTCTTTGATGGGGACTCTCCCATGTCCTTGGGGAGGTTGTTCCAGTGAATGATTGTTTCTACTGTAAAAAAATGTCTGTCTTAGATCAAGGTGAATATACATTACCGAACAAAGCATTTTGTTGATTCGCTTTGCTTTGTTTTGTGGTGGTTGTTTTTTTAGCAGAATAGAACTAATAGGAAAAAACACTTTTTAAGAATACCCTCTCCTTTGCCTTTCCTCTACTGTTGATTTTTTTCACAGCCTGTCAGTTCTTGAATGTTGCTTTCTTAAGTTTGTGAAAGGCATAATGGCAAACTGAGGACACAACAAAGGAAACCTCTTTGCTTTCAGGCTATCCTCTTTCCAACAGCACATCACAATGTGGTTTTACTCCCTTTAGAGCAGCAAGATTTCTTCTCCTGAAGTCTCTCTGGTGTAAGTGGATGTTAATGGAGAAGTAAGCTTTTAACTAGAAATGTGAACATGACACAATTCACACATAAACCATGTAAGCAATATGAGGGCTTGTCTCTGCCTTTCAGTGATTCATTCTATGCATTTCTTTTCACCTTCTATATCTTCAGCTTTGCTTTCTGCTTCTCAGTGTATTTGATGCTTCCTCCTAGTATTCACTGTATTCTATCTGTGCCATTCAGCAGGGCATGGATGAAGGAATTTGTCGGTGCTCCTAATATCAGTTCTTGATGTTCATGCAGTATCAAGCAGGGGTTCCTTGGAGCCAAGCAGTATGAGTAAAGTGAGAGTCCTTTTATGAAAAATGAGTCATAGACAGAAGGAAGTACTTTCTTTTTTTTGAAGTTGGCAAGAGTCTGCTACATTTGTACATTGTATTCTTGCTGCAAATTGTCTGACCGTATTGATATAGAATCACTGCTTTTAAATAGAATAATATAACTAGAACCTAGTTTAGATCATGTTGTGGTTTATTTACACCTCCCTTCAAAAACACTGTGTCCAAAACTCAGTATTTAGCATTAGACAGTGGAAAATGCAGGTTTGTTGATCGAGACTCATTAAAATGTGTTCCTATAAAAATACAGCCTGAGACAAAAGCCTGAAACATCAGAAGGTGAAGTTTCACTTTAGGTGAAAGGTTTGAATTTTATAATTTTATTATTGTAATTTCTGTCTTGCTATCTGAGAGCAGAATTTTCAATCTGTTTTATTTTAAATAGCATCTTTTTCATTCAGCAGAACTAAGGGTCATTTGAATTTGAGTGCAAGACTGGATGTACTGGACAGAAATGGTTTTACATTTCTCACCGTCTTTGCTTGTATGCACTCAAAAAATAAAAATCTGCTTCTTGGATTTTAACTGTGAGAAGCTGCGGAGTACCCCCAGCTTGTGATGAAATGTTTCTGCTGTGATGACAGCCCAGGAATGCTGTCTACTCTATCTGGTCAGCTTTGGAATTCATGGCACTCTTCTTTTGTTTTTGTCTGTGAACTTGACAGGAGCTTCTTCCAGCAGGAAAAAAATACAGATATTTTTAAGATATGCCACTTGTTTCAGGTTTCTTCTTGCAATTGCCCAGTGACTTGTTTTCTTCAATTATGTTTAAACTTGCTGAGACTGGAGAGCCTTCTTGCAATCTGAGAAATCAATACCAGGTTTTCCAGTACTTCTGTGGAGTCTTGTTGTGTGTCTTCAGCTTATTCTCCATTGAGCCAAACATGGTTTTAACTATTGTCAGTGGCTAAAACCAGACTGGGTCATTACAATAATTCATTCCAACTGTCATAACACAAGCCAAAGAAGCTTGCCCAGTAGCTTCTGTTTCTGCCCAAAGCTTATCTTTACGGACATAAGATCCTAGCCTTTGTTTAGCTGTGGATTGCTCTGGTTGCTTCACACACTCCTGATTCACACCGTGTAGGGGAGCTCTCTTTAGACGGCTTGGCATCACATCTTTTGAATGTTTGGCAGGAGTTTTGGTTTTTTTACTTTTAAATGTGAATTCTCTATTAGAGTATTGTGCAATACCATTTTAGTATGGAAGGAAAATTGAACTTTGTAAAATTATATGGGCTTGTTTTGATTTGGGAGACTCTAAGCATCTGGAACTATCGTAGATGGCTACTTTAGACTCAATCTGTCCAATATATCTCCAAAGGAACTTGATTTTTTTTTTCTTATTTTAGTATTTTCAGAACACTTCTTTGTTTCTCTCTCAGTTACTGCTTTAAAAATTAGCTCAATGGTTCCAGGTTCACATCTTTTTCTTTTAATCAGATATTTATTCTTCTTCCTACTTGTTTAGATATGATAAATATTCAGGGTTTTGAATAGAGCACATATGTTGCTGTTTATATATGTGTGTGTATATCTGCATATACTTTATGTAAGTAAAAATTGGATACAAGTGGACTTGGACAAATAAGCTTTACCAATATGATTTTTTTTAATAACAGACATCTTTTGTGTATGTGGAAATAAAAAGTTATCTAGCATCATCTTATTTTCAGTATTTCATTCTGGCACATTTTCACACCATAAAAAACATAAATGAAGGGTTTTTTCAAAAAAGTTTCCAAAAAGTGATGTATCCAGACAGATCTATGAAATTACATAGAAAGCTTATAACCATTTCTAATCTGTGATTTTGTTTTTCACTATTTCCTACCTTAAAAGTTGATTTTTTTATATTGACTGGCATCCAAGAGATAACTATCAGTGCTAGGTAAACTAGAGCAAGTATTTGTAAGTATTCTATTTAGTATGTTTATCTGCAAATTCATAAAAAATAGAGGAGCTTCCTTTCCTTATCAGAGGAGTAACTGAATTCCTTAATTTTAGACTTTAGACTTTAGACTTAAAATTTTAGACTTTACTCTTAGGTGCATCAAAATCTTTGCTCTCTCAAGTATGTTCTTTTTTTCTTTTCTCTTTTCCAAAGCAGTTTTAAACAATGTAATCCTATTTTGAGAATTATTGCTTAGTGCTTTTAAGACTAGAGCTCTGTTAGTTCATTTGTTCCATCTTGGAACAGGGTTGTTCCCAAAAGCAAAACTATGAGTAGCTTCAAAATTATTTCAGGCTGTGTACACTGAAACTCATCTTTGTTGCAAATGATTGAGAGTGGAATGACAAACTGGTCTGTTCACCAGAGCCAATGTCTAGACTGGCCCCCTACATCTGCAAGCAAAGTCTGTTGGATCCTGACTTTGTCCATATTGACAGAAGTCCTGTCCTTGTCAAAGGTTTTTCTATTAGAATAGTCTGCTAAATTAGTCTGAAGTGTATCTTTCAATCTGGAAAATGAGTTTAACCAGGAAAGGGTAAGGTCAAAATAAGGCTGTGGTCGTAAATACGAGTCAATAAAGGAATGCTGTCAAGCCTGGCAGGCCCAAAGCCTACATGACCTACATGAAGCATTTCACAGTATTTCTATTGACAGATTCTTGACTGAGCTTGCATCTGGCAAGTTCTGCTGAGACACCAAAACAGCTGTTTTTTGACCAGAAGAGTAGACATAAAACCCTTTCTGTGACTCGCCAAATGCACACAAATAAATTTGGGACACCAATTTCTATTTGGGACTGTGGTAGCAGGTTGTACTTTTCCTCTGACTGTCATGAACTCATCACAAGTTCTAATTTCACATTAGCACTGCTCGCATGCCCACTTTTTACAACTTCCGGTGTTAGTTTCTAGTTGGCCCATTAGATTCGGTGTGCTTCTGTTTGAGTTATTGGGAGGTTGCCTGCTTTACAGGAGGGTGTTTCTCAGCGAGTTTCATGCCCCTGGCTAGCTGCAGCAAGCAAATCCTCCTTTTTTTTTTTTTTTGATATTTGGCCCTCTGAGCACAATATACGTGTCTGTGCAGCTCTTACCAAGCTCTTACACTTCTGCAGAAGTGAAACAGGCCTCAAGCAGAAGCGATGTGATCATCCTGGAGTGGTGCAGTGAGTGCACTTGATTAGCAAGGGAACATAGATGCTAATGCAGCTAAACTGCTTCCAGAGGGCCACCACTCCATATGCAGCCTGCCCAAGGAGTAAGCAGAGTCTGGTTGTACTCTGCTGTGTCCAACAGATTCTGTAGAACTGCCAGTTCTGGTCACCTAAAAATAAATTATCAGATTACAGCAAAAAGAAATAGTTCTACCGTTACAGAATATGAGAAGAGTGGAAAAAGAATGCTACTGGGAAGGGAAAAGAACTTTTTCTCTTACACCAAACTATTTCCATCAAAATGCCAGAACATACAAAACCAGGAATTGGCAGGAGGCTCCTCCACGCAGCAGTTCTCTGCTGGACACTTAAGGGAAAGTGGCTTTGGAGCTGGGTGAGTGGGGAGGCTGGAAATCCTATTGTGTGTGCTTATGATTTTAAACAGAAGAACTGCTGTGTTACAGCAAAATATGGTAGTTTATATGTGGCAAATAAGTAAGGTTTGTAACAAATATGCATAACTGATTATGGAGTATGCTATGAAGCAGCAGATCCAGAGAGAACAGGCTTGGTGTCTGTTACACTGTGTTCCTAGAACTTCACTTGGTGATTGAGGGATTTTAAAGAAAGTGAAAGATGAATACTTCCACACCCATTGGAAAAGCAGATACTTTCCTTTTAGTAGAGAACATCTGTTGTAGTTAAACTTATATATGAAATACTTTTTTTCTGAGAAAGCAGAGCTACTGCACTTTTTACAAACAGTAACGACTGAAAAGAGGATGAGTTCTTATGAATGAAAAAGTCCCCTTCTATACAGAAAATAAATGCTTCCTTTCTACCAGCAGAGATTTTTACCATAACTTCTATGACTTGCATAGATTTAAAAATAAAATAAAATTAAAAAAAACCCCAAAAAACCAAAAACATAAAACCCCACCCTACAGCCCCATCTGCAAGTGCTCTAGAGCTGTTGTCTTTCCTCATTTGAAATAGATGTAGTTTTTGTTAGTATTCTGGAAACGTAGATATATCAAAAGCCCTGCTTTACACGCGAGACAATGTGAGCAGCTAAATGTTTGTGTAAGTGACAGTAGGTAGCATTAGTCTTTGTCACCTAAAAAGCCTGGTCCAGATAATAGTGTAAGAGCCACCTTCTTTAGCTCAAAAGTTGACTCATGCTTTTAGTTGCTGATTCAGCTGAACAAGTTCTGCTTACAGCACACAAACAGCTCCAAACTGTTCACATGATTCAGGAAATTATCATCTTTTTGGTTAGTATGGTGATGGTTTTTTTACCTCCATAAAAAAATATCAAGAGTCATAGTAGAAAATTTTACATATGTTTTAAAAATACGTTTTAAGCTCTACTAATAGAAGCAATATTTTGGGGCTGATGTGTGGCAGGATATGCCTCAAAACGTGACTTAGTAGTGTCTACTATTCCATCATCCAGCATTATTACAAGAAACAAAGTTTGGGACTCAAAAGTGAATTTGATGAGAATTTAAAAAAAAAAAAGCTAATGAGTCCTGAAGGCCTTTTTTGGTTTTTCTAGCTGTCATAATTAGATAAATAGGTATAGTTATACATCAAAAAAAAAGAGGATGAACAGAAAATGCTCTAAATATGCCTTGTTTAATGATCAACCACAGATCTTAAAAAATTTCTTAAAAAAATAAGAAAGTGTCCAAATTGTTTAGTACTGCTGCAACTTAATACCTAGTTCAACCTATGATTTTCCTGTTCATGTATGCATAATTTTCATCCTGTCATGGATCAGTTAAAGCTTCCAAAATAGCCAAAGGGAAATTTAGAATGTTGATTTTCAGTGCTACTAATGCAATGTTAAAAATAAGCTATTGTGCCTTGAAAGAGCAGAGGAAGCAGTTATATGCAACACCTGATTGTTTTATGTGAATAGAGGTAAAAGTGACAGGGCTGATGAAGTGAGCTGTTGCAAAATATCAGTATATTCCTCAGTAAGTAAATTCTCTGTCCCTACCCCCAATGGAAAGAAGTCTCACTAATGTTTTAAAAATCTGTGTTTCTTTGTAAAGAACACTTTTCATTCAAAAAAATCTTTTGTTGGGAAAACTTTGTAATATGTTTTTCCCCAGAACACTTTTTCTTCAAAATATTACTGTGGAGAGCTGGGAAGTTTATGGTTCAGTTTCATTATTTCATATGGTCTTCATTTTCTCTTACTAAAAGCAAATTAAATGTTGTATGTACGTGTGTGGGGAGTTATATTTATAGTGAGAGACAGAAAGGAGGGCAACCTTCAACCTGGAAAAGGTGACAGAAGACTTAAATATTTTCCCATTACTAATTTAGCCATTCCAACTTAGTGATATATGGTCAACCAGCAAATTTCTCTTTGCAAACTGGCCTGTACCTGTGAAACACAACATGTTTACTTTGGCTGCAAAAGCTTTAAGCAGACAGGGTATGAGAGGCAGACAGTGCCAACTTAGTTGAAAGGTCTGTTAAAACCTCTTAAAGTGGGCAGGGAGGAACAGTGCTACTTACTTATTTGAACTCAAAGTGTTAAAATATGAAACCACTTTCTGTGTTAGTAGAGAAAGTGGATTTTTTTCCTCATTGAGAATGTGAGATACCATTGGCAGGTGGCTGTTGATTATTTATAGACTTACAAGAAATCATTAACTTCTTTTATAAGTAGAAATATTTGAACTTATAATCTTCTATAGACCTATTTTGTTTACTTAGCAGTTCATGAAAGAAAAAGAGTAAAACCCATATTAACACTGAGGATGGAAAAAATATTTAAATTCTTAACAGTGCTTTGAGTGCTTGGGAGGACACTGTTTTTTCTGAAAATGGAATGCAGCTCTGCAAATTTCTCTGCCTGACTTTGAGCAACCTTACGTCCAATTCCTTATTTCAGTAGGACAAATGAATTGTACAAAGGTATGTACTGGACTGGGAACTCCATGGTTGAAAAGAACTTTTTGCTTACTGCAGCATATCCCAGCCATCCTATCAAAGCTTCATCACGCTCCAGTAGCATTCATATATTCATATTCAATGTAAAAGTAATTCCTTATGTAGCTTTATATATGCTTTCTCATTATAATAAGAGAAATGAACAGAGAAGGCCTATTTATGCACAGGTCACCACAGGTGACATCATTCTTTATCTTCCTGCGTCCAGATTAGAATTATCATAAACGAAAAAGTGTATGTAAAGAATATGTACCTGAGTGGTAAAAGTATTCTTACATTTTTGTTTAAAACTAGAGCTGTTTCTGTGTAATTCCCACAGATATAATAATATGGTTACCTTTAATAACTCAGTCTATAATTTCAAATATATTTTACTACAAGATTTTGAGTGCTGGGTCTAGCGCAGAAAATTTTATCTGCCTGTAACAGGAGAGAGTGTATTTAAAAAATTTACCCCTTGACTATTGGAGTACTGGATTCTTGCCCTTTTATTTCCCAGCAGTGCCTATTTTTATGAGTAGTACTAGTTAGATTTAGATGTAAGGATGGAAAAGGGGCCTTTCAGCTTGCATTGTAGTAGTGTGATTTGTTTCACAAAAAAAATTCTTTAATAAGAAAAAAATGGAAGGCAAAGGAAGTAATATCTTCAGCATTTATGGGATTTGCAAGTTGCTTTCCATATTTTAAAAGTAGTCCAGCTCTTTTTCTTTGTAATAGAATGCTGCTTCCTAATTTAATAACTTTAAAGATATTTTTTGGCCCGACAAATGACTGGAGTAAATCTAAGAAAATGGTTAACAGTAAGAGACATTTTTTTAAAAGTTAACAGTAACGTCTAATATGCCAAGAGAAGAACTCTATTTAAAATTTGATATGTCTCTTATTTTTAAGCAATGACTTGAAATAATTTGACGTTACACAAAATCTTTATCAAGTGCATGTTTTCATACCTCCTAAATTATATCCCCTACATTTCTTTCTTGCTCAGTAAATGTCCCCCTTCCCCCCCCGCCCCCAAAGTGTCCTAAACATTGGAATGGTTTATGTGTATTTCCAGGAGTAGGTACTTGGAGGTTCACATTTTATGAATAATATGTGCTATTGTGGTCTGTTAATTCAAAGTAATTTGGAGGCAGAAGGATAAGCCACCAGCATGTGGATAGAGTCCAAATCGCAATGATAATTGTCATCCTTCCTCTTCTGTGCTTTAACTCTGGGACATGCCATGTAGTGAATTTCCTTGCATTAAAACAGCAATCTGTGAATATGTGCTTAGTAGCCTGTGGTAAATGTGAAATTATAAGAGTAATTGATTAGAGTCTTTATCTTTATGGCCTAAGCCAAAGTTTCACAGCTGAGCCTATCTAATGAGCTGCTGCCACCGAGAGGTCAGCCTCTCTGCCCGTGCTATGTCCTCCTCTCTCCTGTGCTCTCCTCATTCTCTTGCACAATCTGTAGTGATTGTCACGTTCTTCTGGGACCTTATTTGCTGGTTTACTTTTCTCCCATTTTAGAAAATTAAAAAGCATTACAGAAATGTTTCATCAGCATTGCATTGAAGGAGTGATCAGAGGTGGACTAGGTCCATAAATCACTTAGCATGTTTCATAGCTCATATTTCTAATTCAGGTTTTTGGCTCTGGCCATGAGCACTATAGATATTTACAATGGCTTAGCTGAGTGGTGGGATTTCTTTTTTTTTTGCATGCATCTTGCATGTGAAAGAGAGCCATTTGTTCCATTATAAGGTTAGAAGTAAACTGAAAGTCCTGAAAGTGAGCTATGCTGCAGTGTATCTTTTATAGCTTTGAAAAGTTGATTTGAAAAGTGCACTTCAGATGTTTGAAATCCTTTTAGATTAGTTAGTATTTTGAGGCATCTTGAGTTAAAACATGATTTTGTGCAGCAAATCAAAGCAGTCTGGGTTCAGATATATGATGGCTGATAATTTCTAACTGCTTGATACTCAAAAACAAGACCAAAAAGAAGTGTACGTTGGAGGAAGGAATCCAGTGCTTGGCCAATCCAGCTCTTTTTCCCCTGTATATCCATGACTGCATACAGCCACCACAGCACCACCAAATGAGCCAATGGGATAGCCAGTCCCTGGTGCAGGAGTGCAGGAGTCTGGGATGTGGCCACCCTTCTTCTGCCCATGCCCACAGGTTGGTCAGAGCTAGTTGCAGGAAGCTGCAGGTGGACCATGCTGGTGGGCTCCACTGGCTGGACTCCTTGTGTGTGGCTCATGCCATGGCAAGGGAGTAGGAAAACTGTGACATTATTCTGTGCAGGAGACTGCAGAAGTTGCAAACTTCACAAATGTTAAGGAGAGTTGTTTCTTAGTTAAGTCACTTTTCTAAACCTATAGTAAGAGGATGCTAATCTAAATGGAACTTGAATGAAAACAGATAACTTTCACTAATACAAAATCAACTGTACAGACTTTTATAAAACTTGTATGCAAAAGAAAGCATATATACTATTTCACATCATTCTATGAACTCTAGGTTACGTGTTGAAACTGTTCTGAAAGGCATAGGCAAAAGATTAGAATGTAGTAGGTATTTGCTTAGGTAAACAACAAATATAGTTGTACTTCTTGCTACCATGTGAAATATTCAGCACGTTCTTGAAGATCTATGTCTTATATAGCTTGAATATAAAAAAAAAAATAGACTACCTGAAGTTAATTTAATTATTCTGAATCCCTCAACTTTTCAGTATTTCAGTTAATTTTTAGTTCCTTCCTTTAAACTCATTTGCATTACTACAGAATTATTACCATTTTCCATGTCTGTCTTCAGCAAAGATGGGCTGTGCTGTTCCAAGGGAAAAGGAATGAGGTCACTTTATGGAAATGTTTGTCATATAATAAGCATCATAGGGGGAGAGCGTAAAAATGGAGTATAAAAGTGACAGAAAGCAAATTGTCAGGGATTGGCAACAGTTGAGAGCAGAAGGAAACACACACGTGGCAGCAGGAAAGTGTGCAAGAGGAAAGGGAGAGAGCAATGCAAAAGGAGGTGGAGTGGAAAGTTGGAAGTGAGTTCCCATTGTTCAAAAAGGATAACGCAGCAGCTTTGCATACCCCAGCAACAGGGGAAGATCAACAGCTGGGGATTCACTGAAACACAGACAACATGTTTAAGTCTGTATTTCAAACTGAATGTTGGCTGTAGATGATGCTACAAAGAAACTATCAGAATGCAATGACGTACTTTCTCAAGCAAATGTCCCTGTAGCCCAGCATGCTGACTTAGAATAGTCCTCAGCAGATGCTTGGTAAGGAGGAGGAATAGGGTAGGCATCCTAAGAAATGAAAAGGTCAAAA
The DNA here is from genome assembly GCA_004320125.1 of Scolopax mira. Classification (NCBI taxonomy): domain Eukaryota; kingdom Metazoa; phylum Chordata; class Aves; order Charadriiformes; family Scolopacidae; genus Scolopax; species Scolopax mira. The sequence goes on from BJBW01008144.1 coordinate 12,804, forward strand.
GGCTTTACAATTTGGTTTTGATTTCATGTTTCTTGGGATTTCAGTCACATGTGGAGATGACAATATTACTGTGTCTTAAGTACACCTATTGTTCACCCTCCTTTTCAATTCCTGTTAAAAATTTAGTTTCTTGATGTCTTGATTTTTGTTAGGAAAAACATTAAAGATCATTTTTAAATAATAAATATCCTCTCCTCTGAACATTTTTCATATCTTATATTTTGAAAACAAGGGCATTTTTACTTTTTCTACTAGAACAAAAGAATCTAAGCAGCCTTAACTTCAGCAAAGTATTGTATCTTTTCCTACACAGCTTTTTGAAAGGAGCCTGATACTTGGGTAACAGTAGTGCTGATGTGCTAGTAAGGATTTAATAGTTTTATTTCACTTACCTAGATTATACTTGGGCAACTTGACCCAATAGATTGATGTTTTCTTCTGTTTCAGAAAACAGACTGTGATTCTTACATACTGCTCATTTCAAGAACAAAGCAAGCAATCGATCAGTATATTCATTCAGACCCCAATGTAAGAGCACCTGCCAGTTGCTGTGTATTATATTTGCACGTACACTGCCATCTGCAGAGTGTTCTGACACAGGATTAGGATGTTCCTTAAAAATAACCAGATAATGCTACTCAAGGTAATTCTCAAAGCACTCTGCTTTCATCGACTGCCTACTGTGCTTATTTATAAACAGTAAGCTATCATCTAAAATACAGATGAGTCATGTTATGCTCATTTTTGTTCTGTCTGCTTTAGAGTTGATCACAGCTTGCAGTTTTGCTCTGCATGGCCTATTCTGTCATTTAAAGAATCCACCAACGTGTACAGTCTTTTCCCTTTCACTTACTTGCCACGTTATTAGGGAAGACAGTCTCTGCTATTCAGAGGATCCAAGTATTGTTTGATACTGGAGTAGGGTGAGCAGTGGTGCTTGTGAAACATAATTACTACCTAATTGTATCCTGAAACTTCAACAGATTCTGTCCTAATGCATCGGTTAGTACATACCCAAAGCCTGCCTTTATAGAAGATTAACAGTATTTTAACAGTATTCTACTTTTTTCCTTTGGGTAGATTGCTAAATTGAGTTCTTTTGCCTCTTTCTTTTTTTTTTTTTTAATACTATTTTCTTCTGAACCAAGAATTAGTGGTGGTTTCTGTGCTTTATATAATTATTAAGTGTTAGAGAAAGATAAATACTGAGCTAAAGCATAGCCTTAGGATGATCTAGCCAAATTCTTTTTCTTCCTCACTTTCATGTTCAGAACTTATTGTCCCTAGATTATTTTTCCAACTCATGTGCTATTTGACTTTTCCCATGTTTCACAAAAAGTATTTGCTAAGCATATCTTAGAATTGTTAGGACTGAATTATCTCCCAGACACCACTATGTGTCCCAGACACAATCTACGTGGCTGATTTTTCCGTGAAAGACGTTAAGTGTGTTTCCATATTTATTCTTGACCCAGCTCTGTTCACTGATTTATTTCTTTTTTTAATGTAAAGTGAAAGTTGATAGCATCACCATTGCTGGGCTATTGTGTGTTTGTGGTACCCGTTATCATCCTGTCCAGACAGGAGTCACCTATGACAGTGCTTCCTCTCTCTGGTGGGAGAATGGAGGACCATATCATGGCTGATGTGGGCCAGCCATGCCACCCAGACTGCAGGGGAATAGATAATACTGGAAGGTCCTACTGCAGTATTTGCAAGTTGAATTAATTTTGCTTTCTGTAAAATTTTTCTAGGCTATGATGAGTTTGTCAGTAAGGTCACTTTTCATACCACTGCAGCACACAAAAAAGTACTCTGTTGAAATTAATTTTTAAAATTATGTTTTGTCATTCAAGAATAGTATTTATAAAAGGTTGGTAAGTAATTTTTCCCTGAATTTTGTAGCGAATGAATTTGACAGTGAGCTTCTTCAAGTGAAAATTAAATGTTTGAAAAGAGTGATTAAACTGTTGCAAGCTACGGGAAGGCAAGGGAGTGAGTGCTTTCAAAGTATTACAAGTTGAAGAAAAATCATTGGTAAGTCAGGGAGGAAAGTAATCATAGAATCATAAAATGATTTAGGTTACCTAAATTGGTTTAGTAATCACCTAACCCTTTTCTCATCCCTCAAATAATTAACAATCAATTCCACTTTATTCAAATTTAAATTTGGCCAAGACAGACCAACCTTTAATAACCTTGGGTCAGAATTATGAAATACATTTGTGCTTTGAACTTAGAAACCTAGAAAATTACTTAATGCAGAAATAAATAGCTCTAATGTTGTTTTTTGGAAAGTATATAAATGAAAATTCAGAATTTGGATGTTCTGATGGGATTGGTAATAAATAAAACAGCATCCTGTGAGGATACACTTGGACATCCTTTTGGCTACCAATGGAAGATACGCTGAATCTCTAAAAACTGTATTCACTAACTGACTATTACGGTAAAATAAAGCTCAATCAGCAATGCCTGTGTTTTAGGAGAAACAATATTGTCTGGTGTGTTTCTCTCTCACTCCATCTTCTCCTTAAATTTTTACCACAAAGTAGTTTAGGCCACGATTATTAAAATGCATACTTTTCTTTCTCTAAGCTGCTTTTAAGAGGCAGAATTATCAATTTTCTTGGCAAGTCATACGAAAGTCTTTTACCAACCACAAAGTCTTTAAATCTTTCATTTTAGGAAAGTTGCTTAGGAAGGTCTTCTGCACAAATAAAAATTATGATGTTACATTTAAAGATAAGTTTGGATGCTTTATATGCAAAAATATGTTAAAAAGTAAGTGCTTTTAAATTCTTGATGCAATTGGGAGACAATACCAATTTTGGCAAAATAACATTTTCTTTGGGGGCTTTTCAGCTGTCTCTGATTTTAATACTGCTCCTGTTGGTAAGGTGTGTGAGGGTTAGGGCACAGATCTTTGCAGGTGATGACTACCTGCAGCAGTTCTCCCAGGTCCTCCACCTCACCCTTGAGAAATCTCTAAGAACATGATGGGATACAGAATGACGCAGTTGAACAGACCTCCTTAAAGAGGTGGTGAGCCATTTCAGAGCTTGAATTATCAATATAACTACAAATACCTGGAAAGAAAGACTACTAATTAGCTTTTCAGAAGTACAAATATTAGTATTTAGTCTCGAGCCCTGAATCAGCCAAACTAAGGTTAGGGATGTACCCAACTTTAGAAGTGCTGATCACTTTCTAAAAGTGCCTTCAGCATTTTTGTTATACAGTCATACAGAAAACACCAAAAAGCATTGAGCATATTGAACAGTATTGAGTAATACCAGTGCTGGGAGCTACAGGGCTAGACTGGGGAAAGGTGGGTTTTGTTAGCAGCAGCTTTCAGGTGGAGTGTGGAGTTGGAAGGAGTGGATCCAAGGAAAGAATCACTTTGGGACTGTACTTGGGTGACACAAGCTTTAGTGGGAGAGAATTTGACAGTAAAATCTCAGGGGAGGTGCAGACTTGACATTAGAAAACATCTATTTACCAAGAAGATAGTCAAACATTGGAATGGGTTTCTTAGGGAGGTGGCTTATACTCTCAGACTGTCAGTGTTTTTAAGATGTTTGGACATTGTCTTTAATAATTTAACTTTTTGGTCAGCTCTGACGTGATCAAGCAGTTGAGCTAGATGATTGTTCTAAGTCTCTTCCAGCTGAACTATTCTGTTATATTCTGTTTCCAAAGTACCTTGATTACTGTGTCCAGTTTTAGGCCCCTTACCACAAAATAGACATTGAGATGCTGGAATGGGTCCAGGGAAGAGTAACAAACAAGTGGCAGTGGGTGGCATGGTCAGAGTTCAGGTGAGTGAGACTTCAAGAGGCGAATCATTGGCATTCTGGGATAGGGAAGATTAGATTTGGGAGGAACTGGGGCAAAAGTAAATCCAGGGGCTTTGGGGAGGGGAGTTTGGGGTGGGAAGATGAGAAATGGGAGGTTCTATGGCAAAATAGACCCTGAGTCAAGATCAGCTTCAGCTGCCAGAGGCCATTTCCCTCTCCCAGACACATGCATGGTTTTGATATATCTTTGCCCTGACTTTTGGCTTTTGCAAAGCCCTATGTTTCAAATTCAGGGACCTGTTTTCTTAGAACAAACACCAAAACAGCTTTAAGATTCTGATTTTCCTTAAATTACAAAGTTAACAAAGAAACCCAGCATTCGTATTCTGTCCTTGGTTCTCTGCCTCCCCACCCCTTCCAATATAGAAAGGCTGTGGAGTGTAATTGAGAGCTGTAGCTGGGACAGCTTTTAGGCTTTTCTTTTACAGACTTCTTTTGGGGCATGTTAATTTATGTGTCCTGGAGTCTAAGTTCCCACACCAGGCTGATAGGTTTGAGAACCTCTTGTAACAAAAGCTACAGTAGAACTGGGTCAAACACGTTAAAATAAATACGTTAAATTTAAAAATATATATATATATAAAACAGTAAAAAGATAATAATTTAAATAATGTAATACTAAAAGTTTAAGTCTACAGGACTACTGGGTGCAAAGTACTCTTGTTAATATTGAGCAAACTAAGGCATTCTTTAGAGTTATCATTGTGCATTATTTAATTTTAGGTATGAAGGGGCTGTCTTCTGAACACACAGGAAATACTCATTGTTATGAATTTGTTAAATTATCAGGCTAGTAAAAACCTAACATATGATTAATCTGGGAGACAAGTAGTATTTCTTTCAATTGGCTTAACAAGTAGGACAAAACCCCTATTCAAAAAGTATCCCCTTGGAAACGTGAGTGAATTACAGCAGAAATAGTTTTCTGATTGTGTACATTTCATGAAGGAATATTAAAAGCATTTGAAGGCACAGCTAAATCATTCTGCGATTCAAGCACTGCATTTAACATGAGTGGAATACTTAGTGCTATTTTAATATTTTGTATCATTTCCCGAGACTTGAATGGAATGTCTTTTTCCAACTTGGAATAGTGTTTATTACCCAATTATTCAATGCTGACTAGTATAATCATAAAATATAAGCAAAAATCAGCATATTTTATGAAGCTTCTTGGTTTAGATATTAAACATTTTTCTTTTTAGAAAACACAATATTGGATTTTTTTTTTCTTTAAAAACGCTATGGTTGGGAAGGGTTGTAATTACTATCTGTTTTAATCATCGATCAGTGATGGCATGTTTTCAGTGTCCAGCTACAGGAATTCATGTTTGTCCTACCTTGTAGTTGAATGAAAGCTGTCCCTCGATAGAGGGAGTGTCTGCTTGCCAGCTGTCACCGAAAGTCCCTGCTTTCTGAAGTCAGAGGTGCTCCTCTTGCCGTAGGCATGATTCACAGGAGTGCTCAGCAGGCATTTCAGAAGAGTTAGAAGGAGGCAGCCCTCTCATTCAAAAAACCCTTTTTTGGTGGCTTTTGGACTTTTTAACTTATTGAAAAGCTGAGCTGAATCATATGCTGGCTACTGACTGACGGGTCTGCCTTCTGATTCAGTTCCAGGAGAGAATAATTTTTTGTTTCCCAGCAGAAAATGTCTCTGTATGAGAGGTGGAAGGGGATTGGGGATTCTCACTTGTTTAGCCCCTGTGTTCTTATTTATCTGTGTTAAAGAGGAGCATGAAATTTATTTGACATGTCTCTCTAATGGGATGGGCTTTTTTGGAGAGCAGAAAACAAATTCCTTTATGTTCTGTAACCAATAAAAATTGCTTCTTAAGGAGAAAAAGTTATAGCATTTTCCCGAGTTTGTTACTCTATTCATATTCTTGCAGCAAAATGCATATTTCAGAAGGGGGAGACAAGCTTCCTAGAAGATCTTACAAATGCCTTTGTGTCTCTTACCCATTTTTCTATTTCTGTGAATGTACTAGAGTCAGATCTGAATTTTTTCCATATTAAGGAATGATAGGTAAGTAAGTCCAAAACGTGTTTCCTGGAATCCAAGAGAATAATCTCAAGTCAAGATCTTTTCTTCCTTTCTGTTACTACTTCTGAATCTATTAATTCAAGTGTTGGATTTGGATGATTCCATCTTTTAAACACTGGTTTCATGTCTATGATAGTCCCATACCAGACTTTTAAAGATTACTCTGTTGTGCTTTATTGAATCCATATTTTATCTCTTGGTTTCTTGGTTGGGTTTTTTTTGTTGTTTTTATCTTGCTGATATCTCTTATGCTGGTACTTATATTCAGCATAAACAGTTCTGTCTTACCAAAGGAAGAAAACCTTGCTTTTGGAGTATATCACTCACTGCCATAGACCTTGGGAGAGAAAAAAAAAAAAAAAAAAAATTAGAAAACTAAGTATAAATCCTGAAGATGACAGTACAGGGTGTGAATTATCATCATATCCCTTGGTTGAGGCAGATTCATCTCTTTTACAGTCACTGTTTCATTTTGACATTTCTCTGATGTGAGATTTATAACTACATCTTGAGTGCTTCTTAAACACCGTAAGTTAGTTATTGTGCCATTTTAAAATGCAGTATCAGAAAAGTTAAATACTTTTGTTAATTTATATAGACTACTCTAATTGTCATGTTCCCCACCCTTAGTTGCAGAGATATTTCAAACCATTTTTCAAAATGTAGTGCAAAATACTTCACAATTTAGATATCAAAATTATAATTGGCTCCATTGCCTTGAATTGTATCTGCAACAAGATGGGAAATACTTTCTACTTCTGATTCTTTTCTGCATGTATTTAAAGGACATAGTGCTTAGCAATATGGTTTCTTGATGGTTTTTGTAAGTGTTAGGTTGATGGTTGGACTCAGTGATCTGAAAGATCCCTTCCAACCTAGACAATTGTATGATTCTGTCATAATCTTGTGATACTAGTTTGTCTACAGCTTTTGAGCTTCCTTTTGTATTTGAGAGCTGTTTATCTGCCTGATTTATTTGTTTAATATGAGTCTGTCCACTCGAAGTGGACTCGAAGCAAGTTTCTGAGTTTAAATTAATTTCATTCAGATTGCAAGTCAGTTATGGCTTTACACCTGAAGTGAAATAATTTGTCTGAAAATTTTAATGTAGTGCCATAGAGAAGACTAAGTGGGAATGCCAGTGTTAGGGTATTGCTGCTCTGGAGGCAGTGATTTTTATGATAGAGCTTATAATGAAACTAACACTTCCTGCCCTGTATTTATTGAGCTGGCCCTTTAACATGTGTATGAACTTCCTTAATGCATCTCTTTAAACTCACAGTTTAGGACTACGGTATCTATAGTCTCGAGTGGTGACTGCTGAGAAAGACAGGCATTGGCAGCAGGCCAGCTATCGATCTCCATAAAATCACTTCTGTATATGTGGGTCTGAATTCAGACTGTCGGTTCTGATTTCTGTTTGTATTGTACTTGGCCTTTCACTTATCCTTGGCTGTTCACCCATCGCTGCTGGTTAATAAACATGGCTGGGATGATTACAGGACTCATTCCTTTGCAGTAGATCATTGCTTCTTCCCCTCTCCCTTCATGTTTTCCTAGTCCCACGTTCCCATGTCTGTTTCTTAAAAACTTCTACCCTAGTTCTCCACAAAATTTGTCATTTCTTGTTCCTCTCCAGAGTACTAAGGTAGCTGAGAATTGAGGTCATTGCTGTCAGCTGTGGCTGCTTCTCCGCTGGGGAAAGGAATTGCAGGCGAGGTCCTCTTTGTGCTAAGGAGAGTTGGAAAAAGGTGCGTTGAGTTTCTAGGCTGGATTAATGACTTATGTAATCCTTCTGGCACGACAGAGCCATGTGGGAATAGAAAATGCATAGGAAAGATGGAATCTTTGAAGAATTTTACTGCCTAAATCCATAATGCAAATTTCAGAAGTGTGTATTTTAGATTGTTGCTGAAATGAAAAAGAAGAGCACTTCAGCTCCAGGAGACAGCCCATGCTGTTACATAAATTTCAAGGGCCTATATTATAAAAAGTAAGAGTTTCTTATTAGTATGGTTTATAGTTGGTGGTGGTTGTGATGATGATGTGCAAGTAAAACACCTTTTTGTTGTTCTTTGCATTCATGGCAGTAGACAAATCATTTTCCTGAAAATCTCTACAAATAAATTTTTTTCAAAAGGTAAAGAGGTCAATCATGACACAGCCATCTGGTGTGGAAAATTCTGACTGGTAGAAGTTTAGCAGGCACTCAGTTCAGGAGAGGAAATGCCAACCCATTCTAGCTTTATCTAGAGTGCTTTAGGGTGCTTTATCTATAGATTATTGTTTTCATGCCTTTTTCACAGCAAAGTAAAATTTTGAAGGACAAATTGTTTTAATCCTGTTTACAAAGCTTGTTCTCAGTGTAAACCAGACTTGGGTTCTTGTCTTAAATTACTTGTCATTGCAATACCTGTAGTCCTACAAAAGACATACAAACTGACTTCAATGCAGTAAATCTTTCATACAGCAAAGTAACGCATCTAGATGACTTTTTAATAAGCTTTTATTAATCTTAAATCAAATCATGTTGTCATGAACACTGTGGTCGCATATTTCTTTTCTCAATTCATACTCTACTTGACATTTAACCATTCAATTTCTATACTGCTTTAATTTAAATGTCATTAGACCTTTTGATCAATATGATATTGGTGCCATAAAACATACAAAGTTAATGTTGAAATCTAATTTAAGAGTGCTTCTTTTCTCTGAATACCTAGTTACTGACCCTATTATAATGAAGGTAATGGCTTAATGGCTGTTAGTTTTGTTTCCTTTAGAGCTGTAGAGAAATCGGACTCTGCTGCTTATTGCAGAATTCTGGGTATTGTCCGAGTTGTGTTGGTCTGATTTGGAAAGTAAACTTTGCATTCAAAGTGAAATTTTCATGTGATTTGTTGCCACATTGATGCATACTTTTGTACATCTTAAAACTTGATTTCTGTAATTCATTCTTTTAGTTAGAAATCAATACAAATTTCTATGTAAATTACACATCGGTATAAAACACTTCAGTTGACTTTTGAGATGTTTTGTTGCTTGTTGTATTGCTTACTTTTCTTTGTTAATGGTATTAAATCACATTTGACTGTATCCTAGTTTTCAATAATGTGAATATATTTAGGGTTAAGGGTTTTTTTTTCCCAGCTAAGCATGAGTACACTAGCTACAATAGAGATTTGATCTTTCATGGAAATTACCTTTATATATAATTTCAAGAATACATGTCTTCTAGATGAATACATGTCTTTTGTAGAAAACCCAGAGAAAAAAATATCTCTATATAAAATTATTACAATAATTATGTCTTTTTCCTGCGTTTTATTCAGTAAGTCATTTCAGCCTAACTTTTAGTGTTAGTCTGAAAAAAATATTTACAACTGCTTACTTTTTTTCTTGAGAACAAAAAATAGTTATTGAGCTGTTTTGCAGTAACCTTATCCCAAAGCTAACATTTATTTCTAACATCTCAGAAAGCTGTGAAACAAGTGCCATATTGATTTGCTAAACTTGAATCATGATACATATGTTCTTGGGTTTGCATGCTCTTTGTTTCAGTGGAGAGAGTGAGTCTTTATTTTTACACGAAAGTTAAAATGACATCTAAATAAAGAAGAGATTCTTTAATGTTCTCTTTTGTGGGAAGGAGAACCGGGTGTTTCTTCAAGAGTGGAAAAACTTGTGGTCTCTCAAAAACTCCAGCTGTTATTTTGTCCTCAACTTCACTTTCTTATGCTTAACTGACATTTCTTTCATTGGTACGCCTGACGACTACAATCCCTTTCATCCATCATATGTGGTCCTCCCCTATATATGTTCTTATTTCCTTCACATACAGCCACTCTTCTTCAAACAAGCACCAACCTGCAAGTGGATAATAAATTCCTTGGAAAAATATTTAAGGTCCTTAGATACACCTAGACCTTCTTAAAATGATTTAGCTTGATCCTAGTCTTTAGCCTGGCCTAAGCAGCTTTTTGAGGCTTTGTAACATACAAAAATGCAAACTAATTTTGAAAAAACCAAGCTGGGGGAGGACAGTGTTGTGTTTAGGAATGAAAGAATATACAACACATATCTGAAATGAGCAAAATAAAAGAAATGCACTCTTAGTTGGTCATGAGTATTACTTTTCAGTTGCAAAATGATATAAATTACATGGAAATAAGTTTGCTAAAAGAGAATGATACTGCAAAATGTTTCTGACTGTCTGCTTGGCTTAAAAAAAAACCCCTTTGTTCTTGAAAAGCGTAGTGCTAACATGGAAAACTTTTCACCCATTAAAGAATACCTATCCAAAGCTTGCCCTGTTAACAAGCCAGAGTTTATTCTGTTATCACAACTGCTGTTTTGCTCTTGAAAAGAAAAAAGTAAAAAAAAAAAAAATATATTTAAAGCTCAATAGGAAAAGTTTTGTAAGGAATACTACTCTGAATGCCAGATGACATATTACTGGTGTGAAATGGGGATGTCATTAGTGCTCCGGAGTAGGAAGGCATACCTGCCATCAAGCCTACCTTCTCGTTATGCAAATTAGTTTTCTCTGGACCTTAGTCCCATGGGCATAAAATGACCCCTACTGCACCATACATAGCACTTCCCCTAATGAAAATATTGAGCTGGAAATTGTAAGCATGATAAACCTTCAACAGAGGAACGGCCAGTACAATGTACAAAGGCTGGAAGCCTGTCACCTCAGAAGGATCTGTGCATCTCTTGGTCAGGCTGCTGAGCATCTTCTAACCACAGCCTGAGGGTCCCAGTGCCTGTTACCAGCCAGGTTTCCATAAAGCCTTTGGCATGTTTGGAAAATAAATGCATTAAAATTCATAAGAAACCTAGAAATTTCAGTCACGCTCTTCATAGAAATGCACAGACAGATAAGCATAGAAACAAAAGCACTTGGACCTTGAAACGGAATTTGTCAATAGTAAAGAGATTTAAGCTAAGACTTCTTTCTTGTTCCCTTAATTGAGTTACTATGTGGCATTAAAGTATTGTAAAACTAATTAGGAAATATAGATAGACAGAAAGAAGATAGTAATGGCATATACAGTTGTCAGTTCCTTATTTTTCTATATATTTTTATTACAATATGGAAACTATATTTTCAGAATATATATAAAGTATGAAGACATCAACACTTGTAGTGATTTTCTGTTCTCCTAGAGAGTTTATAGCTTTGCTTAAAATTAACCATAAAACCATGTTTACATAGCCTGTTACAACTAGGCTTTGACATACACCATTAGTTCTAGCAGTTTCACATGGGCTCTATTTTAAAATAATTTATCTCTGCAAGATAGACTTATTCAGTAGCTAAAGTATCTAGTTACAAATAGAGATCCAACAGTGAAGACTGACTGTATATAGAGGCTTGTATGTCTATTTTGGATAAGACTCTGCTTAACAATATCCTTGTGTCTTCCACGTGAAGGAATGCTACTGAAGCTTCATGTAAAGGAATAGACCAAGTTCACACTCAAATCAGTCATTACCATGTTCGTATTATCATGTTGATACTATTTTTATTTATTTTATTTTTATATAGCTGGCAAGATAATGTGTAGTGTGGAAAGACAGTCAAGTTACTTCACATTAAATTAATGTTTATTGATCTCTGAAAGTGCACTTTTCCTTCACATCAGTTTTTCAGGGAACCTCTGCCTGCTATTCTGCCCTGCTTTTCAGTGTTTACTCTTCTTTATCGTCATATACAGATGTCACATGTCTATACAATTTTGGCTTTAGAAAGATATGAAAGATAAGGTGATATATCAAGCATAACGTATCTTGTCTTTTTAATTAACTATCTCCATTTTCATGGGTGAGATAATGTAAGGTTGGGAATTGAGGACTAACAATTTTCTTTTTTATCATACATTTATTTTAAAATTCTGATTGTCATTTAAGTGCTCGTTTCAACATGTGCTATACAAGATCTATACTACAAGAAGATGCATTTATAACAGAAATGTAGATTCAGTCCAGAGCTATTTGTTACCGCTACAGTTATGACTGGCATATAGCAAAATGGCAAAGTGAAATTCGAAGTCCTAGGGGAAGAAATAAAATTTCATTATTCATAGTTTACTTATTTATTCATTTTTTACTTACACTTTGAACTGGACATGCTACAAACCCATCTGATGGTTATGTTGCAGGCTTTGTAAATCGCTTTTTGGATGAAACTCTTAAAGTTGCCTTTCAAATTTAGATAAGAACATCAGGAACTAAGTAGATTCATCTTATAATAAATTTTAAATCTGCTATTTCATATGCCATTGCAAAAAGGTAGTAACTGAAACAAATTAAAATTATAATATTTTAATTTTTACAAATATTATTTCACTAATCGATTTATTCAACAATGTGTATATACCAAAAAAGCTTAAGAAGAAACAGTGAAAACAAGCTCTTTAATAAAAAGTTCACATACTTGATCTGTCCAAATGAAAAAAAAAAAAAAATCTAATTAAGTAATGCATTAGAGACATTTCAAGAGAAAGCTCATCTGTATTATTCAGATCACTCTTTCTTTTCTTCTTTCTAAAAAAACAAAAAAAGCCAAACCCATAAAACTAACAACTAAACGTTTGGTATGATTAGATTAACATGCCCCCATAAAGAAAAACGTTAGCTTTGGATTCAGACATTTGGTTCTGTTACTGTCATCAGAATTGACAAATCTGTTATTTCCCTCTGAAAACCTGTATAAATATACTAAGGAACACGGGAAAAATATTCTAAGAGCTTGGGAGATGGCCTTTTAAAATTTTTAAATAAAGGTTTTTCAGGGCATTTCAGCCTATTTCGAATTACAGTTAGGAATTTGTGTCTTTTTACAAGTGAACGTAAAGCTAGCAGCTTTATGGCATACCAGCTCCCAGCACACCAGCTGCAGCCTCTTCTTTTCTGGCCACGCATGATATAATCTGTTTCATAAAACCATCCAGCTCACTTTTGAAAGTCTTCAGGTTTCCAGCCTTCAGCAGCAGAAGGCAGTCCCCCCTTCTGATGGTGAAGGAAGTTTCCAGCCGAAATCTGTTGTTCCTGTGCTTCTTATAAGATTGAATTGTTCCTTCTCCCTTGCAGGGAGGGGGGTTAATGATACGATGTATTTAACTATTCACATGGTTCTTGCTCTTGTGTTTTGAAAGACTTGCAGAATATGGACAGCTAGATATTTACTCAGATAAGAGTGTTTTTTTCTCTTGGATTAACTCTCTGCTGTTTCAATTGAATTTACTTTGTGTAGTATGGCTGAAGAATATTGGTTGTGTTTTACAGAGTCCTGGATCATACCAAAATTGCATGTTTTCCTCCTGTCTGATTCCTAGCTGATGAACTACTGTAATGAAAATTTGTAGTAGTCCTTGGGGAGATCATTCTCATCAAATTTAGAAGTTTAAAAGTTAGGCACCTGAGTAAGCCTTCCAGTTGTTCTTTATGAATGACTATAGAAAGAAGGAAGAATTTCCAAAGAATCTCCATTCATCCCGTTTAGACGTGTGTCTAAACTCAATAATAGAACATTACCAGTGACTTGTTCACATCTTTCTAGTAATTATAGGAGACTGAACAGCTGTGAAGATACAAAGTTTTTAGATGGACTGGATGAGATGAATCTGATCTTAACTGCAGGATGCTGTACTTTGTAATGTTACTTTTCATCCTACTCTTCTGTCCATTTTTCCTTTCATACGAAGTTTGTCCCCCTTCATGCTTTCAATGGTTCTCTTTTTTTTTTTTTCAGACTTCTTGCATTCATTCTTATTTTGGAGTGAAATTACAAAGTAAAATAGTAAACAAAATGAGTGCCAAAACTAATCCAGGAGAAGCACTGCTAGTTTTCAGCCCAGAGCTTCCCCTTTCAGTGCAGTTCATTGTCATTTCCTCTGCAACAGTCACTTCAGTCGGCACCTTCATATTCTTTTTCTAATCTTCCTTTTTTTACGGTTTACCTAGTAATGTCCATTGTGACACCTTACCAAATGTTCTGCTGAAGTTCAGATAAAATCTAATCTCTCTTTGCAGTTCTTTTGTCTGGAAAATCAGGTATCATATCAAAGGAAAAAATCAGGCTAGTCTGACATGACCTACCTTTACTAAAGCCATGTTACATTTTATTCTATTGTCCACTTACCTTCAAGCCATTAATTATTCTTTCCTTCAAATTTTATCCTAAGATTAACATAGAGCCTGAGGTGTGAAAGGATAAAGATTTTGAGTAGCTTTTTATTCTCTGGTGTTGGCACAAACCTGGTTATGATTTGAGCATATTTTGTAGCTATACCAAAGTAACATCTATTCTGTGGCCATTTTTCTGAGTTCTGAGATGAAAGTGTGCTTGTGAGCAGATATGTGAATGCATTAAGCTGTTTAAGCTTTGCTTGTACCTTGACTATGGTTATGGGAGTATACTTGTCTCACCACATTGTGTTCACTGAAGACTTCCATTTAATTTGGGGGTCATATGTTGATTCCTACTGTGGTATTTCTACTTCTTCCCTAGAACAACATTTTTTTTCCCACTAGATAAAGGAGTTGTCATGTCCTTGAGCATCTGTTTTTTAAGGCATAAATGATTTTGCCATTTTAACAATTTTTTCTTTTCCTCGTTTTAGGCTCTCTGCTTTTTCAAATATCCTTATTTGTCCATTTGGGTCTGGAGATATTATATTAAAGGGTTTCCCTTTCATTGAGATGCAAGTTCCAATTAATATGTTAATATTTGAGATAAAGACATTTAGGCGTCCTTCATCAATGTGTTGATATTTTTAGCAATTTTTTGTCTCGAAGGACTAATATTTTCAAATGCATCTCAACGGAGCTCTGGAAAAGGTGCTTTAAAGTATATTTTCTCTGCTGAGTAGTTCATTTTATACCAAAAATAAATAGCTCTGCAGGTTTAATAGTAAAATTAAGCTTATATTACTTGCATAATTTTAAGAGAGTTTCTGGTTAATCAAAGCTTGTTTTCAGTGACTGTATCATTGCTTAAGTAGAAAGAAAAAGTCTTTGCTATTAGCGACAAAACAACTTTTACAAAAAGCATTCACTAAAATATAAACACTGTTTTAAGTCATTAAGAGGTAGTAGGTTAAAAGACATTTTGCAACAGAAATGTAAGAAAATAATGCAGTGGCATTATATCACTCAGTAACAATTTCAAAATTATTGTGCTTTAAGTTTGTTAGAAGAATGTGGAAGGAAAAAAAGGGCCAAATGCCTGTAGAATGGATGTGGTTCTCCCATGACACTATACAGGGCCTTTTGCTGTCTACATTTAGAATTGCTTTAAGAGGCCAGCAAATCGAGCTGTTTGCTTTACAAGAAAGGAGAAATACAATTGATTAGCACCATTTTGGACTACAGCTGCTTTCTTTGTTTATTCCTTCATTTGTTTCTCTGAACTAATTGGACTGTGAACCTAGCAACCTGGTTCTATAAACAAGGCAGTACAAATGACAAAGAATATGACAACTGAATATGTTCTTATGAAATCAAAACACCTCACCGACAGTGACACTTGGTTGCATTTTTTTTTCTGTATTAAGTGAAGAGAAAGAGGATTATTTAGCTAGTTTCTTCAGATGTTTAGTCAACAAGATTTTGGAATGTTGCTTATAAAGTACAGAAGCCAATATTCTCTTTTGCAGATATGAAAGAAGGCTGTTATGTGCCCCAATGGGAATGGTCTGCACTATTTGCTGTGTGCAAAAGTCTTTGCGTGACAATCAGAGGTCACTGGAAGACCCCTTTTCAAAAAAATCTCCGTATTACCAATTTCTTAATCTGGGTTATGTAATGAAGCAGAAACAACTGTTGTTACCCCCTGTAGTATCCTGGTATTTGGGACTGGGATCATCAGTTTTCCCTGTGGGTTTTTTTTTCATTCAGCTTAACCTAATCTAAAATGAAATACAGATAATTAATTGCAAAATTTGCAGTAAAGAGCTTAGTTGCCAAGTTTTCCGAGAAAAGTGAATGCAAGTAAAAGTAACCCCGCGTAACTTTGCTTAGCATAAGTAGTAGTTTAAAGGGGGTTTTTGTCTCTGTGCCCTCTAACACTCACGGTACTGAAGCCAAGACATCTAATTTTTCCCAAATTATAGATATTTGCAGAAGACAGTCAAGATTTGGGCTTGTCATTTTTATCTGAATAGTCAACATTAATTTTTCATTAAGGAGAGGATGAAGAGGATGGAAAAGTATTTAATTCATATTCATAGAATATGTCATTTGGTATTCATTAATTCGATTCACTCTTGCCTAACCATTGTTTGCTATCTCCTGTTTTAGAGATGTTCCTGTTTAATTGGCCCAGCTGAACAAATCTCATCCTTCCAGCCAGACAGTTTCATGTGGCTGAGCATTGGACATCCACAGTTAGGCATCTGTTGTTTAGATTCCTTTTTTAAGCAAAGGAAAGAAATGGGCATTTGTAATGTGTGACTCACATGATCTATTTTAGACCTCTGTGTACACTGGGATGGGAGGGGCAGGGTGCTAGAGACACCTGTTTGTCTCCACCAACTATAAAAGAAGCCTTGCCATCCTGCACAAATTTGGGGATTGTCAACCTTAGGTGGGGTGATTCCCATCCCTAAGGACTGTTCATGTACTAGGATAGGTTTTTGCCAAGTAGTGATTCATGAGGAAGTCTTTACACAGAGCTGGGAAATTTCCATGTCTCAGTGAGAAACTTCTCATTCTCCCTCTTTGCTCGCCTCACAATTACAGTGTCACGTAGCTGGGCATCTCAGGAGAGAACTCTTGTTTAGGACCAGTCCCAGAAGTGGCCTGTCAGTGTTGGCATTAACTGCTTTGAGAGCTTCTGACTTTTCTTCATGACAGTGTGATCAAGGCAATGAAAATCTGCCTTGGAAGACCTGGAGAGCAGACAGAGTTCCCAGAGCTGCTCTTTTCCATGATCTCATGTAGCTTCAGGACTTTGCCAGCATTCTGCTTGTACCTGCAAATGTTCCTGCAGCAAAGGGAAACAGACTATGGTAATCAATATGGAAATTCCTATTCCTTAATGTCTGAGTGTCTTCAAACACTTTGAATTGAATCTGAATTCATGTGCTCTTAGATTCAATGACAAACTAAAGCTGGCTTAATGCGCCTAATGCCCATGGCATAAGGCACTGATGTAGAGTAAAATCACTTTATTGATAAGATTTCTCTCCAGAAATATCATCAGGTTAACTTTGTTTCAGCAGGCTTCTTTGAGGCCTCTGCCACTCAAACTTTATAAAAGATCAGGTATTTGATCTGCATTTAGCATAAACCAGTGCAAAGTCATAATGTCAGCATAAAGAGCTTTTATAGTGTGCTTTGGGAAATTTGAAAATAATGTGGTTATGCCCACACCTGACCTGGTACATAATTGGGATCTGCTAGAGCACAGATCTGATATAAATGTCTATGGAGCTTAGGTTTTATCCTGTTATACTTCTGTGAATTAACCTGACTATTCTAAGGAGACTAAGAAGGGAGTGATAAAAGAAAAGAGAAACTGCCTGGTGAAGGTATTGAGATGATGAAGTTGCTTGTATTGCAACTGCAGTAGCGTTCCCTTCCCTAAGGAAAACTGAATATTGTTCTAGTTCCTGGGAGGAATGACAAGGGGACATTCTTAATCAGATTTTGGAAAAAAAAAGAAAAAAGCACATTTTAATAAGACAATACTATCGGTGCTTGATTTATTCACTTTTAGTTCTAGATTTCCTAGTAGGAAAAAAGACAAAACGAATAAAGAAGTGGAGATAGTATGCCTTTAATACCCCTTTGTGGTTCAAACAGTATTCCAAATCTTTGCTGTATAGACTTCATTAATTAAGGAAACAGCAATATTCTCAATATCCTAGCTGTTCCTCTACATTACAAAGCACAGAAGGGCTTTGGTTTTGAAAGCTAAAATGTAGCAAACTGTTAATGGAATTTTATATTTGTGCTCCTAAGGGATTTAAATGAAGTCTTGAGGGTAACCACAATCCCTGGCGAGAATCCTCTTTCCTATTAAAGCTGACCTGGACAGGGCTTGCTTTCATGCCACATTTAAATTGTCCAGAGAAAAAATTTTCTGTGGGAGACATCCCACATTCTTCTTGCCTCTCTACCTCTGACCAGCCTAGGAGAGCCACTGGGTCTCTGGGTCTTAGTCATTAGCAGGGGAGAGAAGGAAACCAATACTTCCCAGTTCTGGAAAAGAAAACTGTCCAAGAAAAAAATACTTACTAGATCCCACAAACTAATAAAGAAAGGTCTGTTTGATCGCCAACAACTTACTCCTGACCTCATGAACTGGAAAATATTTTCTGTTCTCCTTGGGTTAGTCTTCTCAGTGAATTGTTTCAGGATTTCTTGGAATGGATGAAGGAACTTAAAAGGTGACTTGTTAGGCTTTTAAAATATTTTTTATTTATTTATTCAGTACACTTCAGTTTGCTAATTATTTAGCCTAGGCAGAAGCAATTAGCTGCCAAGAGAACCTTAGCAGTGAGCTTTCTGTGATGTTCCCTCTACAGAGTTAACACCTGCATTAAACTCTTATTCTTAATCACCACCTGGGCCTGCCTCAGTCTCTGCATTAAAAAATTTTAAAAATTGGTTTGGAAAAGTTAGATAATATAAACAACTCCTCTCCAAAAAAAAAACCCAAAACAAAACAAAAACAACAACAAAACCCCCCAAAACTAGTATATTATTTGCATGCATTTTTATGTTAAGTGGATACTTTAAGATACGTTTATTTTTGCATTTACATAGATTGAAGGTATTGAAACTGCTTTTTAAGTCTAAAGCAGAGATTTGCTGAATATAAACTAAATAAAAATTGTAAATATAAATCTAGAGTAAATTCTTACAGTCAAATGTATAAAGTTCTTTGGAACTGCGTGTGTGGTATTGTTACTGTCCTACTTTTTAATGAGGTTAAAAATGAAAGAAAGGCTACTGCTGAGATATAGGATCTAAGTTTCTATGACTCTGTGTGCAGTGCCAGCTACTTTATAAGTGCTATCAAACTTTAGGAAAAAGAGATCAACTTATTTTTAAAAAGTAAAATATCAGAAGACTTTGAAAAGAATTGGAGCGGAAAAGGAACTAAAAGGTATGTGTGCATTTTAAGTAGGCAAATTTTTAAATCATTTTCCATTATAAGCAGATAAGTGTCTGCTAAATGTTGATACTGGTGGCAACTGATTTTATGACAAAACTGAAAATAAAAAATGATACATGATCATGTGCTATTTTTGGAGAATTGTAAGTGTCAATGAAATCTGTTAGGAAGCCAGATAACTACTTAAACACAGAATTACCACTCTGGTAACTTACATCAATCTTATAAAGTGACTTGACCTGTCTTGCTGGCAAATTTGAAAGCAATGTGAAATATGTCCAATCACCGGGGATATGGCAGGCATCCACCTTCCAGCACTAAAGCCAATATGTGGCATTAATGTGTATTTCAGAGAGAGCTAACTTCCAAATGTCTGGAGGATACCAGCCAGCTGCCTGCACAGAGCAAGGGAAACCAAAACCCAGGGGGAGAGTGCCAATGCTGAAATCCTTTAAGTCTCCTGTGCCTTTGCACCAATTATTTGCCTTATAGAGCTCTGTGCGAAACCAAACAGGAAGGATCTTAGACCTGTTCCGCTGCCAAATATTTCGTGGTCTCTGGGAGCTTGAGAGTTGAACTACGAGACCTATGTGGTATGTGAGAGGGCTGGAAAGGATTGTTTCAAGGAGGGAGGCGGTGACAGCGCTGCTGGATCCCAGTAGCCTGCGTAGGTGCCACATGGCCTCTTCTGAGGAGTTTAAAAAGGGCAAGTGAAGTGGTCCGACAGCCAGTAAGATTATCCAGTAAGGTCAGGTGAAGAACAAACTCCCTAATTGCAGTGACCTCCCTACTTACCACAAAGAGGGAAAAGTGCTCTGTAGAGTGTATTAAATCAGTTACATTCCTTTCATTCAAATACACCCTCCAGTCTTTACAAGCTCACTGTTCTCCCATAGACCTGATATACCCATTTTGTGATGGAGTATAGAGTATACTGAGAAAAAGATGCATGAGAAAAAGCTGTGTTGCAAGGCTGTCCCACCCAGAGGTGGCTGTCGTGATGTGAATGGCCTTTCTTTGGATGAAGGGCCTGGAGCCCACTGTATCAGATCCATGAGCAAAGGTAACAGCTCCAGTTGGACAAGCTAAATATCAATGATCCAAAGAGAAAGAGAACTCTGGCTTCTCATAGAAACTTTAAACTTGCACAATGGCACTAAATCCCTGGGAACACGTGAGCTTGGTACTTTAGATGAAAGGGTACGTGCAGAATGAAGGGCTGCCATGTCCTTTGGTGGGAGCTGAAACATTGAGCTCACTGGGCAGCAAGAGCTATGTGCTCTTTTTTGTGCTGTGAAGTAAAACTCAGCACTTCGATCTAGTTATGATGGCAACTCTGTAAGAAAAAGTTCAACACAGTGTTTCACAGCATAGTACTCCCTCAATAACAGGCCTTCAAGTCACAAAGGAGATGGAAGGAGGTAGTTTGTGGGCAGAGTCCAAGGAGACATGACTTATGTTCACATTGGGATCTTTAAAATCTCATTTCATGAGCTCCTTAATTTCTCGCCAGCCATATACAGTGCCTATACATACAGGCAGCGCAGCGGTGATGTACCCTGAGCAGAGAAATGATGCAGCCATGAGGGATGCACTTCTGAAAATCTCTGTCACGGAGGGCAGGTCTGGCAGGGTGTGACCTCCACATATGTGGCTGTCTCCTGTTCTGCCCAGTCTCAAGGCTGTGCTTGCACCCCAGCAGCCCTCACGTTGCCAGATACTGTGACAGTTTTCCTTTTTTC
Organism: Scolopax mira; assembly: GCA_004320125.1. Lineage (NCBI taxonomy): Eukaryota > Metazoa > Chordata > Aves > Charadriiformes > Scolopacidae > Scolopax > Scolopax mira. Next base: position 33,582 of record BJBW01008144.1, read on the forward strand.
AGCCTGTACTTGGGAAGCAGGAAAATATTTAAGAGTCTAGCAGGTAGAAACATTACTAATGCTGCCTAAAGGTGGCCATGGGCAATAAGGTATTCTCTGATACCTTTTTTGTTTGACAGACTTTTAACTGACTTAAATACAGCTACAGGGCATGTTGCAAAGTTCTTTTTGCTTGCTCTCTGCACACAGATCTTTGCTTCTTGTAATAATTACGATGGGATGTTTAGTGGCTTTCTCCTGTGTGATCATAATGTGTTTAGGGTGAATTTAATATGAGCCATTTTGCTACTACCGTACCAATTAGATCAGCTCCAAAAAAACCCTGTCATAAATTCTGCTTGCTGCTGCTGCTGCTCCCTGACCAGAAACCCCAGCCATTCAAGAGGCGTCTCTATTTCCTTTAAAACCCTTAGTTTCCAGGCTTGGCCCTATGACTTCCTCTGTTCCTCCTCCCTCTTTTCTGAAATCCATTGTTCTTAGATTGAAAGCAGACTCCAGAACCTCTTTTCTTCTGCATCATTCACTGGAGAGAGCAGGAAGGAGTAAGATGCTGTGCAAGCACATCAATCCCTCAGTCCCACCGAAGAGTAAAAGCACCCAAGAACATTTTCTTCAAATGTTTTTGGTTCACTTAAAAATGACAAACCAGATAAAAGTTTTCTTCTAACTTTTCGACACTCAGATGGATAATCTTTCTTTAAGAATTTGGACAGAACCATGGTCAACAGTAGAATAATTAGTTTTACAAAATGACATTGTTTTCCCTTAGAGTCACTGAGCTACTAGCACCATAAGGGTTGGTTTTGACACGTATTCAACTGCTCATATAAAGTTTTATCTGCTGAGTATGAAATGTTAGAATTATTTACAATTTTCTAATTCTTTGTTTTATTGGGTCAGGCCAGCAGCTAGACATAGTGATTCATAATACAGGAATGAAGATTTTAAAAAATTTGTGATCATTAAAGATGTCTCAGTCTGCTGCGCTGTGTGAAACATTTGGTGTCTCCTAATATACTGTTTTGCTCCTGAATCGTATAATTTCATTACCCCACACTATTAGGTGCCATTTGATTGCTCAAAAGCATATATTACTTCAGGTCTGTTTTTTTGTTTGAATTATGTGGACGCTTCTGAAAGATTTTTACTGTCTGTCAGGAATTTTTAAGGGAAATGCCACTAGAAAACATGAGAGGCTACTTGAAATACTATCAAGCTTTAATTTTTAATTAAGCCGATGAGTAATCTTTTCTGTATAGCAACAATTACATCAACCCCCTGTGGGTACTGCAAACTTGAGCAAAGAGCTCTTGTCCACCCAGTCCCAACAAATAAAGATTATTTTCTGCATTACATATAAACCTATTACTCAGTGCCTGTAAATTAATTTTGGATATGGAACATATCCTGACATGTCACTTTTTTTGTAAGTGTGGACTGGGATTAAATTCTTATGGTTTGTCAATGACAGGCTGGAGGTCAGAGCCTATAATAAATTTCAGGAGGGAAAGGAAACTCAAATGAAAAAGATGTATTTTAAATTCAAACAGAAGTAGTCTGAACAATTAAGCAAGCGGAAAAATTCTCCATGAGGAGAAATTGCGCTAATGATAATGGAAAGCCTACACCTGATTTTAGAGATCCCTCTGGAGCAGAGTGCCACCAGGAACAGAACAGCAGTTGTGATGAGTATCCCTTGGGGGATATCCCTTGGTCTTCTGGCCAAATCTGGGCCCAATGTAATGACACAGAAGGATTTTTATCATTGCTAGATTTTAAACAATTGTAAAGGTGCAGGCATACATTGTCACTTAGGAGCAGCTGAACGTTCAGTTTCAGTTCGTGGTTAGAACTCAGCAGCAAGGTCACTTCTGAATCTGGTCTAGGTTTTTAGATGTGAATCATCAGAGAGAAGCTGATTTGAGGGGCTTTTTTTTCTTTTGAGCCTTGCCTAGGTTTAGTCCTTAATGGAGCATGAGAGAATGGGTGAGGTTTTTGTCAAGTAATTCTGTTCCTGGCACAGGTGAGTTTGCCTTTGATCATTTCTGTGGCTTTTTTAAAATCCTATTTTTGAGGGGGGTATGACTCTCAACTGAATCTGTGACTGCACTGTGAAGGAGGAGTGAGAGTTGATTTTTAAAAACCTGTCAATACTGAAATAATATTTATTAAACAAAGATGTTAGTTTTTCATCACATGGTCAGTAACAGAAAATTTTTAAACCTTGTGTAAAAACCTGCAGCTGTCCAAATGAAGCTTGTCCTCCGTTTTTCTCCTGTTTTGTGGCTCCTTGTTGCATATTTCCTTACAAGTTGAAAGGCTTTGCTTCACTGGTGTATCGTCAGCCACTCCAGGTAATCTGACTAAATTCTCTTGCATCCTACTAAATGATAAATCACTGGCAGTAGCTGGGAGAGGCTCAATAAAAACATTCACTCCTCTGTGAAACTTGCTCCCTCTGGTGTCTCAGCAGAGCCAGTGCTTGGTGACGTTTGAATCCAGGCTTATAATTTAATTACATCACAATAATGAGAAACTTTTTTCTTTATAAGATTTGTAAAATTATTTTTAAAACTTATTGTATTAAACTTTTATTGTGAAATAAGATTTTGTTTGGTCACTGTTATCATAGAGACGCTGATGTCATTGCAGTGAATATGAGCAAAACACCTTCCCATATGTCTCTGAATGCTGTCTTATGTTTAATTAAGGAAAAATAATTTTTCAGTCTCGTTTTGGAACTTTGATATAGAAACATAGTTGTTTCAGTTTGGGATTTTGTTTATAATAGAAAACTATTTGTATCCGTCAAGCTAGAAAAAAGATGGCATGTAAGCATCCTTCTAATATAAATTGTTCCCAGAATATTTCTAGAATGTGACATGAGGTATTTCAAGGGTTTAAGCCTAGTCCCAGGAAATTGATATTACAAATCCCTTTAATTCCTTGAAGGATCAGGACCAGGCCATCATGAACAGGTCATATGCATTGCAATAGAGGGGACAAAAATAGTTGAAAAAGCAGGAGTTTGGCTGATACCTGGGAAAGGCAGGTTAAAGATAATGACAGAGATATTACAACCTCCTCTGCAGCTACCCAAAATCTTCTATAATTTTAGTGGATTATTGTAATTGCTGTCTCACTGAGATCAGAAAGCATTATTGGTGAACCACCAAGTTGGAATTTCTCTTTAACGGTTTCTGTAAAGATGAACTCCTGCTTCAATTAATCAGTGTAAGACATGTTACGGTCCTTCAGTTCTCAAGTACTACACAAGAACTTGATATTTCATATTATGTCATTATTTGGGGTAGAAAACTTTGTGTAAGCCAGTTTTCTGTTTTGTTTTTTTTTTTTAATTTGGAGCGATGTAGTTCAGCTGCATTAGAATTTGGACACATGCTTGTGACTCAAATAAGGCTGGCTGAGTAACACATGAGACGCATACTGTGTAAATGAACTTTGTGTGTAGCAATTGAAATGTTTCTTGCGTGCCTAAGATTGTAAGTCACTCAGGCAAGCTTCTTACCACACCGTGGGGAAATACTGTCACCTCTTCGGTTTATTTCTCTGCACTTAATAAGCCAGAGTACTTTTCTCAGACTTGGACTCCTGCAATCATCTCTATATGCGTTTTGTTTGGCTTACATAGAGGACATTTTAAAGAAGCTGAAAAAGGAAGAGTTTAAACTCCCCAGATGAGCACTGTGAAAGGTGTTTTTAGCATGGCATTTTACATGGGGCATGTTCCCAGGCTTGCAAATTGCATAAAAAGTTACTGCCTGCCAGGTGAGATGGAGTGACTGATTGTATATGTGCACATTAAACCTGTCCCCATGGTGAAATAAAGCGTTCGCCTAAATGAGGGAGAAAAGGATGCAGGTGTGCAGGTCCAAGGTCTCAGCTGCCAGATGGCAACTGCTTAGATTTGCTTGTTTGATCACTTCAGCAACACAAATTAAAATGAGAGCAGGAGTAGGAGCAAATCATCTGGTGTCTTTTGAGTGTATAAAATTTCAGTAATATGTTCAGTCTATTTCTTGTTGTATTTAGGACCATAAAATCCTTGAAGACACTTATCCGGTTGAAGTCAGTGAAAATTTTGTCTTGGGAATATGAATAGCACCAGCAGTGTGCCCTTGTTGCCAAGAGGACCAATGGAATCCTGGGCTGCATAGGAAAGAGTGTGGCCAGTAGGTTAAGGGAGGTCGTTCTCCCTCTCTGCTCTACACTGGTGAGGCCACAACTGGAATACTGCATCCAGTTCTGGGCCTTCCAGTTCAAGAGCAACAGGGAACTACTGGAGAGAGTCCAGTGTAGGGCAACAAAGAGGATTAAGGGATTGGAGCACCTCCCTTACAAGGAAAGGCTCAAGGCAGCTGGGACTCTTTAGCCTGGACAAGCGAAGGCTGAGGGGAGACCTTATTTATGTTTATAAGTATCTAAAGGGTGGGTTGAAGGATGTTGGAGCTGGACTCTTTTCAGTGGTTTCCAGCAATAGGACAAGGGGCAACAGGTTCAAGCTGGAACATAGGAAGTTCCATTCAAATATGAGGAAAAACTTCTTTACTGGAGGTAAAGCTGGAACAGGCTGCCCAGGGGGGTCATGGAGTCCCCTTCTCTGGAGATCTTCAAGACCCGCCTGGATGCAGTCCTGAGTGATGCGCTCTGGCGCATTTAAGATTGGTCTTGATAGGAGCCTTTTAGTGATAAAAATAGAGAGGTCTACTTTGTGTCCTATATCACTATAAATAGTCTGAGACCAGCATTAATTATAGATACATTTTGCATACTCAGTTTATATCTTCTAGTAGAAAGGAGGTAATAAAAGCAACCCCATATAACACATGATATCAACACAAAAATCTGACATTAATGTTTAGATGTCAGTCCAAAAAATCAGGGAATGAGGATTAAAATGTTCAGTCTCAGTACTGCAGAATGCATAGAGCTACATGCAAACATGTTGTATATGTCGGTGCCTTTGGCATGAATGGTAATTTAAAGCCTGAAGCTGGAACAGAACTCTTTATATTATGTGTCTGTTTTCTTGGGATTTAATAACCAGTCTGCAGTCTGGAAAACAAAAGAGCTATTTGTGTGGCATATGGTTTCTTTATAAATATTCAGAGAAGAATTTTGTTGCTCTGCAGAAGCTTCCTCTACAAACATTTTAAATGTCCCATACTTACAAATAGGAATTGTTCATGCTGTCTTTACTTTCATAAATACTCCATCCTGTTTGGCTTAGCCACATGTAAGCGGGATTTGAGCAGCAGGACTTTCTTCCTTGCAGCCTAGTGAGGGTTCAAGTGGTAACCAGGCTCTTGCCTTCTGTTTCTTCTCATCAACGAATTTTTTAGTTGGGGTGTAGTGTGAGGAAAAGAGAAGTGGTGTTGGTGCGGAGTGGAGGTTGACAGAAACCCCCCTGCTCCACAGCCCACATTCCCAAGGAGAGTAATGGGAAGATACCTAGGAGTGCCCACTGCAGTAATGAGTGGTGTAGGATCACAGACACCCCAGTGGTGCCAGCCACTGCACCACAAGCAGAATAGTGACACAGAAATAAAAAGAAAATGTTTTTTCAACTATCATTCTCAAGAAAAAGGTATTATATGACTTCAATAGACCTGAGAGAGTTTGCATCAACAGAAACAGCAACAAAATTTCAACAGTGCTTAAGAGATATTCTGTTGTCGTGTAAATATTTTTATTATTTCCAAAATTTCCTGCTAGTAGCTGGAGACTTCAATGTCTTTCTGAAAAAAAGAAAGTCAAAAGTTCACACTAGAGCCTACAGACAACCTGAAATGGCAAAGTGATGGGTCTAAATACATATGATTTATCCAGAGTTTGTTACCACCCACTTGCTGCAAGAGGTCTCTTTTGCAGCAGGACGTGTATTGAAATGTATCTGCAAAACAGTTTTGACTCCACTGTCCTAACTGTAAAGTAGCTGCTTCGACATGCAGGTTTCTTTAAGTTTGTATGCTGGATTGCTGTCAATTTGCCCATGCTGGCATCTCTGCAGCTCCATCATAGAAATAAAATCTGTCAAAAAGTTGAAATATTTCTTACAATAAAATGGAATTGGAACTGACCATGAGAGCACATGATTTTGTATTAACGGTTAATTAATTTCTGATCAGGATGAGAAAATGGGAGTTCAAGTGTAGCAGGTATCCATAGACAGACATTTCTATGGTGTGTAAGAAGGCCTGTGTTCACATCATTTCTTTTTCTGCCAGATTTAGGTTATAATTTTGAACTGAGACTTCCAAAGGGTGCACTTGAAATACAGAGCCAAGATGTAATTCCAGGTTTGATGATTAGGACACCCACATGATTGAAGTACTATGAAGTTAGAGTACCTGTTACCATATGAAGTGAAGAGGCTCAGATTCGTGAGATTAAAGCACAAAAGCAAAATCACAGCAGCAGCACCAGGATTCAGCCAACTGTAACTGTGTACTTCTGCCTGGCTTGCAAAATGGACTTCTGTCAGTCCACGTGCAGGTGTGTGTTCCTCCCTTCTTTTTTTTTTTTTTAAGGGATTCTGTTTAATCCTAATACAGGACAGGGGGAAAATACGGAATCCTAGAGAAGTTCAGGAGCTAAAAAAACTTTTTCTTGCACAGTTTTACTTACAGAAAACCTTTTCCTCCCTGATTATCACTCCTGGGATTAATTTGGTCTAGCCACCATGCATTAGGGGTCTATTTTACATTAAGTGATATTTACAAGATTCATTTTCATCTGTTTTCCCTTCTTTGTATAATGTTAAAACAGAATATTCAAAGTAGGAGGTAAAAGAATTCATAACTTTGAAATACAAACTTCTCTGGACTCTAAACTCCAAAATTCATGTAGACAGACTGACCAGGAATGACCTTCCAACAGCGTTTTAGGTATAAATTTAAATAATTTCTTCTTTTACACTCTCCCTAAAAGAGTGATAAGCTCAACGCACAGACTTCCCACAAAATTAGTTAATTTAGTTTTGCAATTTTTAAAACTTTTTAATGGAGATGGTGTATCTTACTAAATTTCAGAAAAGGGCCCCCCCCCCGCCTTTTTTTTTTTCCTCAGGCTGATAGCACTATAATAAAAATAGACAGGTCTTTGTGCTCAGAAGAATGGCATTAGGGACTGAACGTTCATCGCAGCGCTCCTGTGGTAATGAGGCAATGGGAGAGGGATGGTCTGCAAGAGCTTAAACTCACTGCTTGACTCATTGACCTTGGTCTCAGAGGACAGATTATTCCTTTTTTCTTTTTTTTTTTTTTTCCCCCAAGCAGGAGCTTGCTACATGTTTGAAGACTGTTATTATTTCTCTCTAAGATTTATCTTTAAGCTGGCAAATCACCCGGTCTTTTCTATTAAGCCTTCCCCCACACCCACGCCATGACCTCCGATGGTCGCTGTTTGCGGATCATTGCCATTTGGGGTCATTGCTGTGGAAACGCTGGTTTCGGTTCTTTTAAAAGTTTTATCTAGAAGTTGTAGGGGATTTCCCAAGGCTGTTCTGCCTTCACGGAGGCCAATAAATAGAGAAAAGGAGAAAGAAAAAAAAAAAAAAAAAGAAAAAAAAGAAAAAAATGAACAGCCCAGGAAATAGCAGGAATTTGTCCTCCTGACACCCCTGTTTTGATGATTCTTGGTAACAGAGGCGCTGCGGTGCAGCTCCCCAATCGAGGGCATCCTCCTCCGCGCTGCCCGCGGGGGGGTGAGGATGCCGGGGGCTCCCGGGAGCGGGGTCCCCTGCTCGCTAGATGGCACCACCCGCACATCGTACCGGAGAGACCCCGCCTGAGAGGATGAGTTCCCAGCCAGGGAACGAACTCTCTCTTTCCAGTACCCCGTGGTTGAAGTTTTGCCACTTCTATGGCAAACAAGTGATGCATACAGGTAGGCTTTGTTTTCTGCAACTGTGAGGCAAATGAATGCCTTTATACCACATCTTACTGTGGTCTCTAAATGTAACCTGACTGTCCTCGTCATTTAAGCTCTTTGGGTCTTATCCTGATGGCCCTTCTTGGTACATCTTCCAGATAATTTCCTGTATTTCGTTAATACAGGGGGGCTGGAAACACACTTCTGCAATCTCATCCAGGAACTGGTTTATGAAGATCTTTAGGCCAGAACCATGAATTGTACTTGGTAGATAAGTGATTTGAGAAATGTGTTAACAGGATAGCTAGTGTGAGATCCCAGGCGAGGAGAGTAAGTCTTTCATTGTATGTAATAAAATATGACAATAAGCATGACAGAAGGTGACACATCACCTACAGTGAAGTAGTTACTGTTGAACACTGCTTGTAAGTTAGAATAATCATGAGATCACAGAAAGCACACATGACTTCTAACTTGAATTTTTATCATCAAAAAGAAAGGTAAATAACCTGTTACAAATCTCCCTTATTGTCACACTCTTCTGTATGGTCTTTTATTTTCTGTTATGTTTTTGTGATACAATTTTAAAAGCCTCATTTTACACCTAGTTCTTTCCCCTACCCCATTCTTGCAGAGCTTGTTGCTTGCAGTTTCCCATTGCCCATCAGGTCGCTGTTGAAGTGTGGATGTGACATCTGTATAGGAATGTTAAGTAGCCAGCAAAACTGGAGTCTACATACAGCTCTTGGTCCACCTGTACCCATTTGGAAAGTTTGCAACTGTAGACGCAGAGGGTGGAATTAACACCATTTGTTATTGGGAAACATAAAAACATTATTTCTTGTCTTAAGAAAAAATACTGGTTTTCTTTTCAATATGTGTACATATATGTATGTATCTTTGTGTGCGTGTGTGTTTCAGTATGTACAGGTGCATGTATAAGAGGTAATTAGGATGCTACTGCTTACAGTAAAAATATTTCTGAGATCTTTAACTTCCTTCTTACTGTAACAAGTGACTCAAAGTAGCTGATGCATACACAGCTTCAAAAAGAGTTTCAGTTCCTCCCTAGACTATTTTAAGTTGAGATCTACAGAAAAGGGGATTACCTGCAATGTCATCTTGGGGGAACAGTATGCCTGAGTAGGACTTTTAGTTTGTTTATCAGGAACCTGAAAATATCTGTGGACTATATTTTATTTCTTCTGTGCATTTCATTTCCACGCCAAACATAGCAGCATATTTCATGCAAGCCAATGGACTCAAGTAAGCCTTATCAGATCTATAAATAACAATGTACTCTAATATTTGACTCCTGACAAATTACGTGCTAGTATTTCTTTTAGACTACAGCAGTGCACTGAAAAGATCCCATTTCCCACCTTCTTAGCTGTATTCATCTGAACACAACTATTTCCTCCTTCTGTCCCAAATTGTTTTGCAGGATTTTTTGATATGTTTACCAGGGGATGTATTTTAAAGTTGTGCAAGTTGACCCCATGTAAAGTTTAACAAGCATTTAAGTATGCAGAGTTTTTTGGGAAAAGGTGGTGATCAGTGCAAATAGTTATAATATATGTAAAACAATAATCTCAAATATACTTCTATGGCAAAGGTCAAGCTTGTGTGACAAGTGAACATATAAGGATTAGTAGCTTCAGCAGTCTGAGTATGGCTAAAGATGGAGGTTTCTAGAATATTCATGGTAACTTCACACTGGTAGCTTCTCTCCCTATAAAAACAGGAGGAAAAAATGTCGGTGTTGTTGCTTTGAGGAATCACTATATCAGACACACTTTCTGTCTTTTACTTCTGAGCATAGGTAAGTGTATTGCATGAATACTGTAAGAAGACATTCTTGACCATGAAAAAAACGCAAACAGATTGTTCCACCTGCAGAATATTCACTTTAGATGTTCACACACTGCAGTAGGGATGATGAAATTATGGAGAATCAGACTGATTTAACTGAATATGTTTTTCCAGCAAATGATATAAACCCTCTGCATGCTCAACCTGTAGTGCTCAACCTGTGGGTTGCAAGAACGTCATCACAAATTAATTGATCTCATTCAGTTTGATAAATCTGGTGTGCTGCACTGCAAATTAGGACAGTAATGTAAAGCAAGGAAGTGAATTATTTTGAGAAATAATTTCCTCTAAAATGTAGTAACAGGTCCTGTCCTTCCTGCAAAGTATGTCCTTCCTGCTTTGTAGTATACTGTGGAAACATTGCTACGTTCATGTAAATATAATAATATAAAACCATAAGGAAAAGAAAAAAACAAGGAAAGAAAGAAACACTGTACAAGTTTTGTATGTACAAAACTATAGAAGGTCATTCAAACTACCCACATCTAGACACCCTTCTAACAAATGCCATGTGCTAGCAGTCCTCATGGAGTCACGCTGCAAACATTGCCACATACCACATGCTTCTCACGACTTTTTTTAATTTGGATTATTATCCTTTACTTGAGGAAGGGATCTGCAAGCATGGGATGAGGCAGGGCAAGGACAGCAGGGTGGATCTACCTCTGGCAGTGGGAGAAGTTGTAGACCAGCAAGGCAGAGGTGCTCTGAGCTGAACTCAGCCATTTGGGAACTCAAATAAGAACAGATAACATATGAAAATAGTCTGGCTTTTTCTTACAGTATCTACGGACCTCAACATGAAGGAAGAATAACTCTACATGCAAATAAACCATGAAAGCATCTGGCTGTGTCATTGCACTCCTAGGAGACTTGACCATTCTGTAGCAGGACACTGCTGATGTGATGGGGGATGGATGAGGCAGGACTGGGAAGCCAGAGGGTGAAGACTAGGAGCAGACAGAATGGGGCTGTTCTTTCAGATAGGAAGTGAGGAGTGATGGGGGTGTCAGGAAATGGTAGTTTTTAAGCTTGCTTAAAAGGCCTTTGGGAAAAAGTAGTTACCAATTTATGTTTTCAAGAAAACATACAGCCTCACCTTAAAGCTGATTTTGGTGATGGCCAGCCCTAAAACCTGCAGCCTTGTGGTTCTGCGCTGGCCATCTCAGGCCTTCGGTCCACCAGGAAACACTGGGGCAGTAGAGTGGGAGGTAGATGTTCAGCTAAGAGATGACAGAGCAGCAATAACCTCTCATTTTGACATTATGACTTCCATTTGAATATAGCTAAAGGGCCTGTGCTGTTCCTAACAGCCTTTGGCACTGGAATCTCACCTCAAAAACATGAGGGTGGGAGAAAGCATGGTAGTTCCTGCCTCATTATATCAGAGCAGAAGAAACAACAGCAGCTCTCAGCTGCCCTAGAAGAATTTCTAGTTGTTCAGCCTCCTTATAAGACCTCTCTTTAGCTACCAAAGCATTTTAATTTTTGCAGTAAGCTTCTTGTAGGCCACAGGAGTAGAAAATGAGTAGAAGAGGAAATGTCCAATGAAATATTTCTAGAGGTGATGCTTTGTGTGTGTTTTGCTGACGTGTTTCATTCAGTTTATTAAATATTTATATAGCACTTAAGTCACTGTTAATCCAAGCAGTCATGTTGTCCCTAGCCCACCATGGCTCCTGTCCTTATGGTCACCCCTTTGAAATTAATCAAGGTGAACACAGAGTTGTCATCACTGGAAAGTAGCTTATTATTTTAGAAAACATGATCTGTTTCTGCCTGGCCAGAGATGGATGTTGCTAAAAATATTGAGAAGGTTAATGTTACATGAGCTGTAAACATTTTCTTTAGCAGATACACAGTCAAAAAGAGGTAAATGGAGCAACAGTTGACCCTGTATTTCCATTGGTAATATGATTTTTGTTCAAAAAGGAAGTGCTACATACAAATTACTTTATGATCATAAAAATCCCTACTTTTCTGAGAACATAGGAGGAAAAGTTTTCTTTTTAATTTGATGTGACATACTGGTACATGTTCTCTATCTATGGGTAAGCATTATTATTAGAATACAATTTATCCTTAATACTGGTCCATTTTTCATTTATCTTCATACTTTCTAGCTCCTCTATTCTGTCTTATTTGTGCATTTTTTTCCCTTTTCTTTCCCATTCTGTTCCACTTGTACATCCAAGAATAGCTTGAAAGCTTGAAAGATACTCTGCTTTGTAGGCAGCCACTTTTATATCTGGGCATGCAAGCTAATATTGCTTCTCTCTTTTTTTTTTTTTTCATGTGAGAATGAGAGATTTGGTACCATAATACTAATATTTTCTTTGTTCCCAAACCCATTATCCTCCTTTCATGTTTGCTCCTAGTTAACTTAGAGGTTAGTAGTATTAGCTAGTATTCTTCCTGGTTGAACTGGGCCAGGATCTTTAAACCTTTGGTCTGCACAGTAAAGAATTAACGCAATTGGAGAAGACATAGAAATACGGATTATTTTACATCCATAACCCTTCTTTTTTTCTCTTAGTATATTTGCCTCTTCCTAACGTCCTATCTTCATGGACTTTCATCCTTTTATTCTCTTTTTAAATGTCTTTATCTCTGGGGGAAGGAGAGGGATAGTTTATTTCTTCCTGCTGTTCCCCGTTCCTGATATCTGCTTGAACCCAGGCCCCCAGAATGTCACCATATTTTGTCCAGTCATCCCGGCTTCATGCTTCACTCTGCTTTCTTATCTGGCTTTATATTAACATTTCCTTCCCTCTCTCGTTTTGCTTTTGCTGCTCCTACTAGAATACACACTTGAGCTTAAATTAAAGGAAATGAAAGACATCTTGTCTAATGTAATTTTAACCATCACCCCGTTTCTGCTTTACTTGCTTTCATTAGATGAAATGTAAATGATTTTGCAAAATCTTCTGTAATTAAGGTATTTTTCCTGTGTTTCTGTTGAACACTTGTGTTAGTTGTTGGATATGTTTACTTAGACAAGAGAAGGAGACAACAACAATGGTCAAAGAAGTGTCTCTTCATTTTAAAAACCTGAAATGCTGTAAAACTACAGTGGAAAGCAATATACAGTGAATATTGTCTGCATCATTGTTGATAATAACACTTTATTTCAGCTCTATTCTGTTTATCAAATTAATAACTGTTACCCAAGAGCTTTTTTCAGACAAAACATAGAGAAGAAGTATAAGTTCTTACTCACATTAGAGCTGCAGAGAATCTGGCTGTGGGTATTGATAGCTAAACTATCAAATTGCCATTGAATTTAAAAGAGAGAAAACTCACATTCCAAAATACTACTTTCATTGTAAGAGATGGTTAGTTATTAATGCCACTAAAATATAAGCTACAAATTGGCAGCTGAAAGTTTATTTTTTTTGGCTGAATAGTAGGGATTTTTTTAGCCTCATACCTCTCTGCTTAGCTAAATGGTATAAATAGAGGATAAATTATTTTTAATTCAATCAAGTAGGTGCCCCTTAGGAGCAGTGACAATACTGAAAAATACACTGTGTCCCTGTGTTTTAGTTCTGGACCGAAACCTTGCCAGAAGCATGCCTCTTGAACATTTGCCTTTTTTATAATCCAAATTATAGTTAAGGGATGAAAACTGCAGTGTCCTGGCAGTGTGGATCTACAGACATTGACTCCAAAGGAGTCCAGAGCCAGTGGGGTGTAAATTGACTCTCCAAGGAGAAGTGGTGCAATAAAGAGCACTAGAGAAATCCACAATTATTTTTTCCCCAAAGGGGAATTATATATTATGTATTATATTAGGGCATCAAATTGCACACATCAATACAGTAATTTTGTGACTGTAGTAGAGGAGGGCAGTTGGATTAAAGACTGAATTCTTGTCTGGCTGGAGGGTTTCTGCCAGTCACAGCAAGCATTACACACTCAGGCTCTTTCTGAGTTTGGTGTGGAGGGTCTTCATTTCCAGACATACATAATTCCCATCACACTTGCTATCACATCTGTATTACCAGTATTTAAACTGTAAGGCAAAACAATGCAAAGAACATCTTGATCAAATTACAATGTCAGACGAGACAGCAACAAACTAACCCCAAACTGGACACTAAGGGAAGCTCCGATAATATACATAGAGGAAATTATATTGCTTTGAAAATACAACAGGACATAGAACCTGATAAGAGGCTCTGGCAGGACTTTAACATGTGGTAGTTCTAGACAACTCATTTTAGTTACCTATATTTCTGTCTTCTGCTTAAAAAGGATTTTTTTTTTCCTGAAAGGATACTTAGTGGCAGTTATTATTTTTGAAAGTGTATTTGGAAGATGATTATAAATCCCTACTGAGGCTAGTTGCTAATTTACTATCCCAGGCTGTATTTCAGATATTTCAGATAAACCGAATTTTTTAGTAACAAAAATGGAAATTGAAAAACTGCATTTGCTCCATGGTAACACGCACGTAATAAATTACAAAGTTGTGCATAAAATGCTGAGACGTCTGCTTTCCTGCACCATGTCATTGGGTTAAGTTTTCTTGTACAATCACAGAGGGTAGCTATGTTGATTGTAACGGTCATCTTGTTCCAATTTCTTATGAAATGCTTTTTTATATTTTGAGAAAGTGTTTTCACTGCCTAAGAGCCAGGGGTTACCAGTGTAGGCTTTGGCATGCACACAGATAGCTAAAAGCAATAAAGAGAGACATTCAAAGTGAAAGGCATTTGTTTTCTTATTGTTGTTTTGGTTTCACTGATTTATGGATACACATTAATACAGGTCCATGTCCACATAGCCATATGTTAAGTGATAGTCATAAAATAGAGGGATCAAAATGTAGAGGTTTTTTACTTTGGGCAGTGCACAAATAGCAAAGTTTCCATTGTAGATTTGGTGGTAACAACAGTGAATTTGTAGACCAACAAAGCTTCTCTAAAGCGTGCTTATAGTTACATTTTTAAGAGTCTTTTGAAACTTCTATGGTCCAGAAGTGTAATCAGGGAGGTAATGCAGGCTATAGACATTTCTTTTTTCTCAAGGATGGTCTTTGTCTGAAGAAATACTTTTTTGTTTTTCAAGAGCTGTATGACAGTTGCATAGAATCAGTCATTACCATTAACTCACATTTTCCTTTCCTCTGTTGGCTCTGGTAAAACTAGTTCTTTTCTGATTTCTGACTGATTTTGTGCTCAACAGAGTTTTCTTACTATTTTTATGTTTTTCCTGCTTTAGAAAAAACAAAGTGCAGCACATGGCATAGTAGTAATATATACCCTTGGAAAAAATGCTTCATTTCCCAATGTCAAATCATTCCATTTGATTGTGAAGGTTTGACATGATGCTATTTCTCCATAGCATGTTAAAACTTCCAGAACTCTTTTTGCCCACAAGCTGCCCGTGGCTCTGCTGTCCTCCTCAAAGCCTGCTCTTGGCCTGGGATAATGAGCAAAGTTTTCAGCTTTTATTTTATTTGGCTTTCAATAAAATCTTGCAAGCTTTGGTGGTTAAACTCCTTTACACATATGAGTATATATTTGACCAAACTGTTTTCACCAGACGCAATAGTATGTTAGGAATTAAGTTAAACTCTACTTTCCTGGGCCATGTCCCGGGCCTAATTACAGTAGAGTATGCTTTAATGAGGGTTCTTCTAAGGTATCTTTGCCTGATATGGCAAACAGCCCAGAGGCAAACTTCACATCCCACTGTCAAGAACTGATTCATTGCTTCTCTGCAATTAACAGTCGGGCTAAAGGGTCTGAATAAAAAACTAGAGTAAGAGCCTCTTTCAGATCATTTGTTGAAGACAGACTTTTTGACCTTTTTTCACTGCAGAGATAACTCAAAGGCCACATACCATAGTTTTATCATGTAGAAGATACTGCATAAAGTATGGACGGAACAGACAGTGTTGACTAAATTTACTCAAAGTCTTTAAATTAGTTGCACATCAAAGAATAGTTTTACCTTAAGGTAAAAAGAGTGATAGATCACTGTATATATAAATGAACTTTGCCATCTCTCTTTTTAGTTGTTTGAACCTGTGAGAGCTAACGCCAAGGCTGCTTTGTTTGTGTCCCCCTTCATTCTCATGTAATGTTGTGCATTTTCCAAAACAACAAAGAAAAACTGTTGTAGTATAGCATATGAAATACAATTACTAATGATAATACTGGAAAATAATAATGCAACTTCTGCTCCTAAAAGCTTTTTTGCTCATTGCAAACAAAATTCACACCCCAAGAAAGAGGGGGAGAAAACTCTACAAGAAACCTTCTTTTGTAGATCTGCTTCATTTAATCAAAAAAAAAGTAATTGGCCTTGGCTAGCTCTCAAGGCAAACGTCAGAGCATCACATAATGCTGGCTGCAGGAACAGGCTCGTATTCCCCTGGTACAGGCTGTTACACAGCCTGACCTAAATACTATGAAAAACTGCAATAGTGACCTGGTTATGAGTTGGGAGATTTTGTTTGCGAGACTTTTCTCAGATATAGTAGCGCACTCTGTAGCTTTTGGGAAGAAATCTGTTAATTCACAGTACAGAATAAGACATTTTTGCCTCCTGTGTAGTTGTAGTGATAACAGCCAATTCAAAACATCTTTTGGGAGACCTTTTTTTCCTACAGTCTGTAGATGTTTGAATGTGTAATTTATGAAATAGTGTTATGTTTAGCACCTTTCAGTCTTTCTTTGATACTGTTGTTTCAAACATACGTGTTCTCTTTCATTAAAAGCTACAGTTCAAGTGGTTTAAGTCTTATTTTTTCAAACTAGAGAATAGCATTACTCACATACCAGAAAGCTAAGTAATGTCTGGGATTTATTAAATCATTCAGCAAAGTTGACCACAGACAGTTGCATATAGAACAAATGCTGGAAGAAAAATAATCTTCTGTGATGATGTTCATTATACTATTAACACACACAGGCTGAAAGCCAAAGACTTGGTATTATTTCTGTCCCTACAATTATTATATTTCTTTTTAGACTTTTAACTATCTTGATATTTTTGGTCAGAGAGGGTTTGAGTACAAAGGAAGTATGTAGTCTTAGGTCATAAGAATGATAAAAAAATGGCAAGTGTAGTGTTAATTTGATGTCTTGGTAAAACAGCTATGGGTTATAACAAGGTAAATATTTATTGGTGAATTTACTGCCAACTTAGCGTTATTGCATACTTATTAAAAACTTACATTCCAAGTGTATCTGCAAAATTCTGTTGTTGTTATATTCAGCACAAGGAGCATAATTCAAGCTGGAATTGTAATTTTTAGGGGTTTTTTTTCCATCTGTTCCTACTATTCCACAAACTTTGTGAGTTTGTTTTATCAACCTTCCACAGATAAGGTTCTAGTTGAGAAAAATCAAAAATATTAAAATGGATGTTATTGATCAGACAAAGCTAAAGTGTCTGAACAGATGTTCTTGGAAATTGCAGGTCCTTATTATTTTCTAAACATCAAACTCATTTTAAAATCACAAATTGAGTATCCAAAAATTGAGCAAAGGGAACAGGAAGTAACTATTTGCTGTGAAAGACTGTAATCTGTAATTCATGTATTATTTACAGTCAGGAGCAAACATCAAATAAAATAACTATGGAGATTTCATAATAAAAGAAAAAAAGTCATACAAACTTTTTCCCACTACAGTGTATCCTCTTGATTTGATCGGGTTTTTTGGTTTAGAGTTACAACTCAGAGAAAATTTTAAACTTTGCTTCGCCTTCTTAAATTGTTTGCACATAAAAGGATATTTGTTATGTGGATTAAGTGGTTTGTGAGTAGGATTGGATAATACATAATTATGTTTTAATTTTTTAGAAGACTGTGGGATGTATTTCCCAGAAGTAAAAAATAATCCAGACAAATATTTACAAAGATGTCCCGAGTCTGTAAAAAAGTGGCTGAAACAACTGAAGAGTGCTGGGAAGATTCTGCTATTAATTACTAGTTCTCACAGTGACTACTGCAGACTCCTGTGTGAACATATTATTGGGTAAGTACAATATCCATTTGAAATTATACCTGACAGTCGGCAATTGGAGATAAACTTGAGGGAAGTTAATTTGAGTTTCTTTATGTGTTATGGATTATTTGGATCTGAGATTTCTGGTGTTAATCTCTCTCACAGAGTGTTAACAGGGAGCCTGAGACTATCTATAAGCCTGTGAGCTGTTATCTGACCCACAGCACACTTACATCCTACATCTTTTCTGGGCATCAGATGGGATTGAAGATGACAGGGATTATCTTTCAGGCCAACACCCAATTGGGGGCATCATCTGAATCCCAATTTTATCATAAGTTTTTAATAAGGCTAGACTGCCTTATTAAAGCCAATCCCTTTCTGTGCTGCTCAAGTGGTGAATGCAACTAGTAGTAGAATTTCATTTCCTTGCAATAAATCTGCATGGAAAAGATCACAAAGTGACCTGCTTCCCAAAGGTGGCTTCCAAGCGATGGTTGTGCATGAAAAATGTGCATTTACAGATCACAGCAGAAAAGATAAAATATAGTTGATTGCACTTGGTATGTTGAGATTGCAACTGCTGATGCCAACAGCTGTTTTCTATCTGTAATGTGTAAGAACATGACTGGTCAGGTGAAACTCGTTGAAATGCAGCAGAACCATCACCTGCACCCCTAGAAACCAATTAATCAGTGATGCAAATAGCTAGGTGTGTGCCACTATGAGGCTATTCAATAAATAAAGCAAAGAAACAAAGTAGTGCAATGTGAGCCAGCCTTGGCTGTCAGAGTATGCAGGGGCACAGCAAGGGAATACAGCAGCTCTGTGAGAAAACCACAGGTAAGGTGAAAAGCAGAATTACCTTCCAAAACCCATCTTGCCAGTATAGTTCTTGCCACTTCTCCTTTGTACTCTAAATGCTGAATAGAGCATCAGTTTTGCCAGTGCTTACTGCCTTACTTGAACATTATTCTTTCTCTTTTGAGGGGCAAATCTAGCTCCTCCCAAATGAGTAAGATATCTCTGAATTAACTATTTTGTGTAGATCTATCTAGTTGTTTTCTGGAAAGAAAAATTGGTATAAACCTAAATTCTTGCCCACATATAGTGATTTTGGCTCTCTTTTCCTTTGTGAATAATGTTTCAGATGTTTAAAACACCTGTAGAGATCCTGTTGGAAGACAATAAACAAGATAGCAGAGTGTGTCAGTTATCTTTCAAAAGACAGAAATGTTCTGCTAGAAGGATACTGGATTGCTCTCTTTCCACATAAGTGTAGGATGTTCTACAGTGTTTATTGCAATCATATTTTCCAGTGACTCATGCAGTGTGGCTTCTGAGACATTTTCTGGAGAACTGAGTACTCCGCTGTCCATTAGACCTTTCTGAAGTACTGTTTGCCTAAAAATAACTCTGAACTTTTTATAGCTTTTCTTTGTGTCTCTTATGTCAGACAGTAATACTCTTTGTTGCTTTTTGCAACACTGGAATATGTTCTAGGTTCACACCTATTATCTCTATCCTTAAATTTAATTTTACTAGTCTAGCTGCATTTTATTCTTGACATCAACCCTTCTAGATTACATCTATGTAGTCCTCTATTAATTTCTTTCCCTACTTTCAATTAATGAATATCATACTGAAAAGTTCAGAACTGTAGATTGTTACATCAAAAAACCCTAAGGAAAGAGATGAAAAGCAGAGATGTTTGTGAAGTTTAACCCTTTAGACTCCTACCCTTACCAAGAAAGAGGGAGGGGAGGGGGAAAGGTGTTTAAGATTTAGTTTTCATTTTCTCATTATCCTCCTCTGATTTGGTTGGTAATAAATTAACTTAACTTTCCCCAAATCAAGTCTGTTCTGTCTGTGATAGCAATTGCTGAATGATCTCCCTGCCCTTATCTCAAACCATGAGCCTTTCATTATATTTTCTCTTCCCTCCCATCTGAGGAGGGGTATGATAGAACAGCTTTGGTGGAACAACATAAGAACCTGTGTTAAAGTATCTTTTATTACTTTCTATCCTGTCACTTGTCTTCACTTGATCTGCTTTAAAATCCTTCATTTACACCTTTCTGTACTTGTCTATGCATATGTTGTCACCTGAGATTAAAATATGTCATTTGTTACCAGTTCTCCTGAGATTTAAAATCTCCATGGGCCAAAGATCTCTTTAAAAATAATGAGTGATCCTGAAGGTACAGTACTGTGGGTTCTCAGCTGTCTGTCTTCTCACTTCTGACAACCTTAGGAAAAGAAGGGCAGTAGTGACACAGAACAAGCATCAGGAACAAAAAGTGACTGAAGAAAGCACCTTATAGAAGTGTTTTGCTATTAAGTCTTAAAGAGTACTTAGTGGCTTCTTAGCTAATTTATTGGTTTAACTAATTTGATTTCCTTTACTTTCTAGGAGTGATTTTGAAGAGTATTTTGATGTTGTGATCACAAATGCTTTGAAACCTGGTTTCTTCTCCCATACACCAAACCAAAGACCTTTCCGAACTCTTGGTAAGTTACAGTCATGACTCCCTTATCATTTGCTTCCCTCTATCCAAAAAAAATCTAGCACTGTGGGGAAAAATGGACTCTAGACAAGACTCTTCCAGAGACATTAGTAAAAAATTGCCTTAAGACTGAGGAGCGCTGAGAAATCAAGAATTACAGTGCTGAGTACAATGAAAAGACAGAGCTGTGACAGTAATTTAAAATGCCATTGAGGGTCAGATATTGCATCACTAATGAATAAGTAAGAATCCCTTATTGTGCGGACAAGGTCATACACTGAAAATGAAATTTACTTCTGTGAAAAACAGCAGAAATATTTTAAGAATTTAAAGGAAATTCAAGAAATGGTACAAATAAAATCGTGAGGCTGAAGGAAATGTTTTATGGTGGAAATCTGACAGTATTAAATGTGTGTACTTTGGCTAAATAATGACAGAGTAAGCAAAAAGGAAGTTCCCCTGTACTTGCTTAAATTAAAACAATCCAAAACATTTGGCAATGTTGTCCATTAGGTAATTAACAAAAAAGAGTTATACAAAGAAAGAAATTAACAAAAGAGATTTGCAAGAACGTTGTTATCTTACTAATAACAATAATAACATGGCTGAAGACAATTAACTTTTCCATATATTGCTAAATGCCCTTCTGATTAAGTGCTGATTAAGCATAAGTGAGCATATATTGAACTGTATTTTAGCATTTTATGAGAGGAAAGTCAGCTGTTACAGCCCAAAAGAAATTTTGCCTGTGGAACTTCTACAGCAAAATTAGAATGAGCAGCAGAAGTATGTGTTGAAACTGCATCTCAATGTTTCACCAATTTATATATAGGAAAAATAAGTAAGAAATATCTTAAATGGGATTATTTTTTTAAAAAGGATTAATTCAAGTAGGAAACTGCAAAATTGACAATCTGAGGAAAAAAATAATCTCAGAAAGGAAATTGAAACTATTTATATGAAAGTGGGGGGGAAGCACAAACATAAAGGATGAAAAAGGCTCAGTTCTGCAAGCACTTTATTTAGCTTCATATAATGCAAATTGAAAATAAAATGTAATTCACTTTGGATATTTTTTTAAACAATCAGATTAGCCTGACTTCCAAAGGAAATCCTGCTGTGTCCTTTTGTCAGTAATACAGCCAGCAACTTTTGAACCTGTTGGCCAGTTTCAGTAAATTTAATAGACAGCCAGAAAGCTCCAACGTAGATATTCCAACAAGGTTTTTTGTGCAAAACAGAGCAGAAGAGAGGGAAAAGACTTGAAATTACTCTCTCCATTGAAAAATACTGTGTAGCATTACCTTAATCACATTATTAGATTGTAAGACAAATTTTCATTAAACTGTTTCTTTCCCATGTGCTTCAAACACAAACATCATTTCCTGAGTTCTCTTACTGATTTACTGGTTTTCAGTCACTTTATAGTTTGACATTGCAAAGAGGTTCAAGTGAGGATTGATCACTCATTAAGTGAATAGTTTATTAATACAGAATAAAATGTAGTTTATGTTCTGGTGACCTCACTATCTAAATGTCCCTTATCTATTTAGATAAGGGACACAAACATAACTAAAGTAATCATCAGATAAATAATGTGCTGAAACCACTAACCTGTGAGTGGATTATTTTTTTTTTAATATATTTGTATTCGATTGACGGTTAACTGCTTTCTTCTAAAAGACCAACCAGCAAAGAATTATACGTATAGGACAGGTTTTTAGAGACATGTTTTGAAGCAGTGAAGAGGTTGTTTAAGACTGTATGAAGTTTAAACCATCAAAATGGGAGGAGTAATATGAGAAAATGTCTGAACTAATAATGTATTTTTATAATGTATCTTTTGCTACTGTATTCCATATAACAAACATATAGCTTCAAGGGAGCCACTGAGGGTTTAATCCAGTCACCACAGGTACCATGGAACACAGTTTGTTTCTCAAAGAGCATACACTGGACCTTCTAATACTTTTCAGGGAGACCAATATTATCAGTTTCTAGGTACTTCTTATTTTTTTAAGCCTTTCTTTCATATCAGAACACTGAAAATTCAAAAACTCAATTTCTAGTTTCTGTCTTCCCTTTGTCATATAAATTTTGGGCAGACAACAGTTTAGCCATTGTATTTCAGACCTTCTGTGAGAGAAACAAATTCCTTATTTTTGCTTTGAAATAGGGAAAAAACTAGAGGTGTAGTAAATATTTCTTGAGGCACAAAGAGTAAACTTTATTTTTTTAGTGTAGTTTAGGGAAAAATCTCCACTAACTGAAACAAAGCTCATTCCTTTGTTACAGAAATTGAACTGAATTAACTAATCGATCCTATCCATTTCTCCAGGGCTGACTTTCAGCCATGCTCTTCAATCCACCCATAGGTCTGAATTACAATAAATTCATACCATATTACCTTCTGTTCCAAGGGAATTGTGTTATAAATGGACTTAAGGCACAAAATATGGAATGTGTTCTTAACGTTAAACACTCAAGTGTTGCATTGTGTACTGGAGCTAAACTTTATTTATATGTAACAGGAATCTTTCTGCAGATTAATAAGGGAAAGGTTTTGAAGTTTACTAAAGAGAAGGATAAATTCTTTTAAGTGTATAACTACAAAAAGGTGACTGTTAGTAAACATCTGAAGGAGGATGAGAAACAGGACAAGATGACAAGGATGGCATTGTCTAGAAATGTGATACTGGATAACTGCTCTGTTTTTCCAGTAGATACGTAATTTTCAAACTAATCTATTTAGAAGCCATGAAAAATCATTTTAATTGTGCAAATAAAAATGCATCCCTGCGTCATTTCAGTCTCAAGACATGAGTCATATAAAGCAACCAAAACACTTCCAGTTTGTCTGCCTTACTCTTGCACTTGAATATCTTATGGTGCCTCTGCTACTAGATGTAGCCCTCAATTTAGGAAATACTTTCAGTCCTGCAACTGATTCTCCATCTAACCTTGATTCTCTGGTAACTGCTATTTTAACAATAACTGCAGAAGCTTTTTTCCTCCTTCAGTCATTCTTCACTAGCCTTCTAAAATTACGGGAAAATGCTATAAAATTCAAGGACCAATTAGAAAAGATAAAAAAGGGATAGGATATAAAATGACATACTTCTAGGCTGAAGACTGTCTTTTATTATTAGGGGCTGCAAGACCTCAGAAGAAAGAGGTGATCCCGCATCTGCTGTTTAAGTTTTCTTCTTCCATTTTCTGTGATGTCTGGGCTTGACTGTTGCCAGAGATACAGAACTGGGTGGAGAATCAGAGCTGATCCTATATAACTGGTTTTATGTATTTACATTTTAAGTCCTTTTAGAACTGAGGAATGAGATCAGGAAGGGAGTGCCTTAATTTTCCTGGAAGTTAAATTTGTAAGCCATATAACTTCTTTTTAGATCATTCCTTTTTTTGAGACTTCGGTCTTTACTGCCAGAAGATTACTAAAATACTACCCAGTAAATATTTTAAAGATCTTCAGTAAAACTGTAGAATATCTATAAAAAAGTGGAAATATTTCACTGTTATGAGGGAATATATCATTTAGATAGCCTTGCATTGTTCACTTGTTTGAAGAACATAAATACTATCTCTAGAAAATTCTGATTAAATTTTCAACCAAAATACATTGATTTGAGTCTACAATATAGCACAGTTGCTGTAATTGTGATATAATAGGTATCTCAGTTGCTACTGCTACAGTGAAAGCTACCTAGATAAGAAAAAAAAAACATAGCGTGTGAGGTTAGAACTCAAGAAAGCTTATCTAGTCCTCTTGCTTTTTTTGGTTGTTCTAATTGTTTCTTCTTACCAATTTTGTCTCGCTTTAGATCATCAAATTTTCCTATTTTAATGTAGATTCAAATCCTTACCCAAATGTATGGGTTGTGGTCCTCAGTTTGCAGAGACTGTTGTATTTTCCACAGATTTAGCCTCTACTGAACTGCTCCAGTCACAAGTCATTGCTGGGATTAAATAGGACTTTTTCTTCTGTCATTTGACATAGATCCCTGGTATACCTTTATCACCAAACACTGAATGTTGGGATGCCCACTCTTTCCCCCATGAGCAGCAGAGGAGATGGGGGGCAGGAGGAAGGAAAATCTGGCAGAGGTGTGCAAGGGCATGTGTGTGAGACAAAGATTAATCAGAGTGGTTGGGGGAGCCAGGTGATGGGGACAAAGAGCATGGAAGGAGGCAGAGTAAGAGTAGAGAAGCATGTGTAAACACAGAGGAGAGAGATTTCACTCTGTGATGGGGCTTTCTGAATTCCAAGTCTAAGCTTTTTGACTTCTACCATTACTTCAAGGAGGACTTTTGAAATAAGCCTTGTGTGTCACACAGAGAGCTTAAACTGATTTACTCATGTAATGCACCAACTGACACTCCCAGCTTGCAGCAAGGGATGGAGCACTGCCCTCCTGGGAGGATCTCTGGGCTCAGGAAGCATTTTGTGGGGAAGCCCACATAGGACCTCTTTTCCCACATCTTGGAAGGCATTAGCAGAGTAACACCAGAGGAGACCTGTGTAATCCATGCCCCTGATGTCTCTGGGTATTCCTTTATTTAATGCAGCTGTGCTTGCTGCCCTTCTTCTGGAGACAGTGCTCCTTCGATTCAGCCTGTCTGGAAATATTCCATATGAGGCCACATAATAATGTATATTTGCTGTGAGCTTGTAACAGAGTGGCATATAAAGGTTGCACTGGCTGTGGACTGCATTACTCAGGAGAAATGAAGTCTATAACTTTCCCATATGTCTTCTAAAATGACTGCCTTATAACATCCCACAGTGCCATAAAGTCTGTGAAAGCAATGCAATTCTTTTGAAGGAAGTCTTGTTTAACGATTCTTTATAGCGTATTGTCATTGTTTTTCATTATTTTCTGGCTATTTAGGAAAGAAAAAGAAGGGTTATAACTAATAAATAATGATATTTTTGTACTCTAATTTTCAAAACCAGATCTTTTGTGCCTCATGAGATCATGATATTAAGATCAAAAGTCTCCTAACCCTTCAATATCAGAAACAGTTCTGTATGTAGCTGGCAGTAGGAGGCCCACTGTTTTAAGGGATAAAGTATCTGATTCTATACGTAGGCCACCAATAAGAAAGAACTCCCTACTCTTATCTCAGCTAGAGATTTTCATTTTACTTATCATATATGGAAAAAGAGGACTTTCTTATTAAGAAACTGATTGGTACACATGATGATATAGAAAGATCTTCATATTCAGCAATAGAACATGATCATTTTTATTTCTCATTGTGAAAACCCATAAGGATTATGGAAGTGCCTTACAAAGATGATTCTGATACGGTCAATGCCTGATTCCACTTCCTGAAAAGCAGCTAAGGGTAGGCCAGTAGGGTTGACAGTGGGACACACATACAAACAAATTTAATCTCATGTAACAGGGTTTGTTTTTATGCGGATATTAAACACCCACCGAAGAAGCTCAGAGGGTGTTTCCAAAAATCTCTAATGACAGGCTCCTTGGCTGATTGTTTCACCTCTCATCCTTCGTTTAAATGATCTTAGTCTAAAACTATTCCACTTTGTGTAATGCATTTGCACAGATATCAGCCACTCAACAGATATTTTTTTTCTGACAGCATAAACAGCTGTCTCGGTTACTTCTGGTTTCCCAATATTATTTATGTGCTGTAGACAAACATTGAAAAAATCTGTGTATGTTACCTGGTAATCAAAGAGATTTACCAATTAATCTCTTTAAAGTTTGCTACATAGTACCTGTGTGTAGTTTGAAATCAACAGTTTTGGAATCATTTGAGAACAGAGATGATCATTTTCTATCCTAAACATTCACCAATGTTTATAATTAAGTCATGGGATAGGTAAGATGAGAGACTGTTAAGTTAAGAAAAGAAGGACTACTTTTCTGTTAAATTTTATGTCATGTTTGATAAACATAGTCTTAGTTGAAAATAAGTCTGTATTTTGTTTTTATCATGTTCAGTACAATGGTCTATGTGAAAGCATTTAAAACAGGTACAAAAAAGCAAAATAAAGTTGAGCCAGCATATACCCATATCCTTTTGCAGAGTAGACTGCTCAAGTCAGACACAATACATTTTTAACAGATGATAGCAAAATGTTGGTGTAAACCTTCATGTTTTTCTGATAGTTTTCAAAGTCCTTGGCTACCATATTTGATAGTTATTGCCTCATAAAAGAACCATTTTGAACATTTTGGTTCCACTGCAGACATAACAAATTAGTAATTGAGGAAGTAAATTTTATTACTAATAGGCAGTGTATTGTTTATAACCCGTCTGTAAAATGATGCCAGGGCCATTCTGCAGTTTGTAGTGTATCTGCTCGTACAGTGACATTGTTAAGCTGGAGTGATTTCTGCAAGTTGCCTCTCTATAGTAGTTAAACTGTATAGTAGCCAAAGACCAGCATTCCCTTACCGTACATCCTTCCTGGAGCAGGCCAGCATTCCTTTCTCCTAGGAAGAAGAAAGGAGCTGGTTTGGTTTTGTTCTGGGATTTTATTTGAACGGGCTTTATCAGTATTTGCTTCAGAAGTGTTGGGAGGCCAGTTTGTCACTGCATCATTTATATGTATTCTCACTGATAACAGGTTTCACGCAGGCATCTTACAGCACATCAGAACTAGAGTTTGAGGGGCCAAGCTCAGTTTCTGTTTCTACCAGGAGCGCACAGCGCTGGCCTAACCACGGCAATTGCTTGTAAACCTGGACCATGGGCCAAGTGCTGGGATTTCAGCTGATGGACCCTCCTAACTGGCACGGGAGGTACCTCAGAGGTATTATAGCCTCTACAGGCTGGAGAGGAAAAAAGTTGGTTTGTCACTGCCAACTCAGCACAAGTCTGAAGCGTAAAGTTACTTTGCTTAGGTATCAGGAGTATCCATCAAGGACAGTCTGGCCACAGGTGACCCAACTACCAGGAGAGCATCTATGAGATTTTGTGCCCTATTAGACGTTCAGTGAATCCATCTACAAGACACAAATTCATAGGAAGACAGGCCCCGTTATTTCCCTTCTGCTCATAAACAACTCCTTGTTTATTAGGGGAAAAAAAAATTCAATAGTCTTTGAAGTTTGACACCTCTTTGTTTCTGAATATCAAGATGAATGCTGAACTGTGGATGCATTCTCCAATGCCCATCCTTCTTTAAAAGGAAAAAAAAAGTAAATATGTTGAGCCAAGTATATATATATGTTTGCATAGTGTTCAAAGTACCTCAGAGGTTAAAAGGAATAAGAATTTATTCATCCAAAAATCAAAACAGTGAAAAACTGCAATGTGCCTCCGCATAAAGATGGCGGCAGTTGCTTCAGCTGATTGTCTTTGATATTAAAACCCATGTTTGGCACAAAGCTGATAGAAAGTCAGTTCAAAGAAAGCTAAAGCTGCTGCTTTCAAAAGAGCAATACCAACAGTATTCTAACAATATTCCTTTTGTAAAAATGGAAAACATGTTTAGCATAATTGCCAAGTACTCCAAAACCAGAATGCTTTATGCATGGAAAGTATATTTTCATTTTCAAAAGGAGTTACAGTAACTAACACTATTGCTAAATCATAGTTATTAATTATTGATTATATTACACTATATTCAATGCCTGGATAAAACAAACCCCAATTCTTTAAGGTATTGTGCAAACACATGATAAGAGTCATTTTCTGTCTTCAAGGAGCCCAAAGACAGACCAGATGAACAAAAGCACTGGCTTTTCTGTTAGAGCCAAGGAACCGAGAGATTGAACTACTTCCATAAGCATATCTGTGACAGATCTGCATCTTTAACTAAGATTTATAATGTCCTAATCCAGAGCAGTAAGAACTGTAAACTAACTTTGCATAAGGACTCCATGAGAATCTTGACTGTGAAAATCCTTTTAGCCCTTTCCAAAGATTTACCGTAATGGGGAAATAGAGATAACATAACTGCAGTTAATTCTGCTGGATTTACTTTTTATGGTTCAGTGATATATCCTTTTAAACAATTGGACATGCAAACTTCATGGATTCTATACTGAAATTGTTTTAATTATTTAAAATTATTGAAAGCAATAAGCTAGAGTAATTGTTTTCAGACAGTTCCATACAAATGACTTTTTAAAATTAGTTTGGGTAATCAAGTCAAGTTTATATTTAATTTTAATAGAAGAAACTCTCTTCATAGAGAAGCATGTCACATGCCTTCTTAATTTAAGTTTCCAAGTGTGTGTGCTTAGAAGAAGTTTATTAAATTGCCTATTTCTGTGAGATAGGTTGTAAAATCTCTAAGTCATGATGATGCTTTAAATATGGTTGCCAAAAAGTTGACATCAGGATTTAAAAGTAACAGTTGTTTTAACAACAAAGTTTGGTAGCTATATAAGACTGCAGATAAAGCAAGTTAATACAGCAGCTATATAGTATTGTGTTTAAATACATACACTGCGTGACTGGGAGGTCATTAAAAGTGAAGATCTATAGAAAATCTTCAGCCACAGTTTTATGATCGCCTACTGGTGTTGCTATTTTATTTTCTTTTATTTCATTATATTAGCAGAGAATGAAAACATGATACAGTCTGATCTTGACTGTACCTGCAGCACCAGAGAAGTAAAGCATGAAAACTCCCACATCTAGGAAGCCCAACTCATAAAAAAAATGCAGATTGTTTTTACAGGAGAATGAGCTGCTAAGGGCTTGTCCACCCCATCTTCTCCCTATAGTGAGTCTCCACAGAACATGAATTGCCATATCCTAGTCTGTTTTCAAAACCAAAGCCAAAATAGATAAATAACCAGTTTGTGTTCCAGACAAAACTCTCTTCAGCAAACAGACTTCTCTGGCTTAAGGGAATTCTCCTCCAACACATGAAAAGATTATTAAGAGATGATTTTTTTTCTCCATAGTCTCTGAGAAAACACAGCCAAATGCTATGCAATATTTAGAAACATCACAGTCCAGACTCAACATAGATCACATTTATAATGTGATAATAATCTAACAATGTGTGATGCTGAAAAAGACTTGTGATATATGGAAAATTTCACACTGAAAGCAAAGACCCAATTCCACATGGAAGACAAAAGCAAATGCCCATCTTCCATATATTCTGTTGCTGTATGCTGGGTGTTACACCCTTGGTAGCTTAGTTCAAAACCTGACTTCTCTTCTTGCAAAGTCTGTATCAGAGAAATTATTAGTTTTCAGGAGCTAATTTTTTACATTGAGCTGCAAGCCTCCTCCTTAAACAAAAATGGATTCTTACATTGTAAGGGTGATGTGTCAAAAATGACAGAGGTCTAACTTGAAATACATGAGTACCGGGAATGGATATAGAAACCACAGTGTATGCCTACCTACTATGTGGTACAACTGGGCTAAGGTGCTAAGGACCTTGGGCATCTCAAGTGTTTCTGGTCACCAGTGTATTGGCAACTGAATAGAACCAGGCTACCAGGTAGTAGAGAGCTGTGCAGGTCTGTTCCCTGTGTGTCTGTGCCTACAGCAGCTGAGCCCTGGCTCTCTCTGGGATGGATCAGTACAAATTCATAAACTTTGCCCACACCACTAAGATGCAGTTGTAAACCTGTATGAATTATGTTGGTGGAAACTTAGTTTAAACTTCACATTATAGTTCTTAATCAGCTGTCAAAATCCACAAGGAATTTCTGGAAGAAAGAAAGATTGCCTACATCATGGGGGAACTTAGCAGTATGACTTTGAAGGGCAAAGTAGTTCTTTGCATAGATTACATGCATAAGCAATATGTGATTAAAAATTTGGCGTAGGGTATCCATGTTTCTTCTGTGTTTAATTGGTTTCCTCTATAGCATTAAAAAATAGACGGAGGATTTCATAGAGTTACCTTATGATCTAATTTTTAATTTGTTTGGAAATTGGGATTGAGGAAGTTTGTAGCAAAGCAAAAATAGAGTTGTGTATGGTACGTTCCTGGCAGAACGAGGGCTGGCAACCACTGCAGAAAGCTTGTCTTCAGCATAGTTTCCATGAAACTGTATTGCTGGTTTTCATTAAGGAGCTTTAGAGTTTTCTTGTGTGTTCTTACAAAATGTCAAGCTTTTATTAAGGTTAGTCTGTGAAATTGTTCTTTGCAGAAAGTGCATGTTGATTTTTGTACTGCAGGCAGCTATTGGAAGCAAGTAGTGAAAGGATCTGATTAGAAAGCCCTAGAAATGAGCTGAGAACATGAGGAAGAATCATGGCCAAAGCCTGGGCTGAGATCTGGTTCACTTTGATAAGATGGTGAATCTCTGCCTCGGTTTCCCAGTTTCTGAATGCCAAGGCTTGCCTAATGTTGATGAAGCACCCAGCAGAACTGCAAAGTGGCAAGTGGCACAGGAGAGCTGCAACATATAACAGCTGTGGATTTATTGCCTATGGGCAGAGTTACCCATCTCAGGAGCAGCTCTGCCTCTCCCACACAATACAGGGAAATAAAAGGTCACAGAACACAGAACTGGACACTTCTTGGCTGGCAAGTGATCATGGGACACTGCACTGTTTAGATGAGTAGCAAGTTCTGTTCAGCTTGTAATTAATTCTTGCAAGCTGAAAGCTCAAGGAAAGGTAAAAGTGATGTGCCGACTTCTTCCTAACTCTCTTTGTTCTTCAATCTTTCTTTATTATTCACATAGGACTCTAGATGTCTTAAATTTCAATATATATGTTGCTTTTTTTAATAGGTAGAGTTAGCAACCCCAGGATTTCTTCTCTTCATTAGTAAACACGTTCATTCTAACCTGATTCTTATCTGCTGTGAAACCACTTTATATATTATTACTGTCCACAGATCCAAGGTGTCTTTGTGATACTGCCAGACTAAGGGTGAGCCTTCCAAGATGATTATTTTTTCTGGAATAACAGTAGCAAGAGATTTTATCAGTGAAATTCCTGCATACAGAGATCTGGCACGATGCTCTTGGTTCTGAAAAAAAAGGTAAAGTGCTTTTTCATGTAGACACTAAGTGGTTTTGCAAACCACACAAAATGTGCAGATAAGGAACTGGAAAAGTATTATAGGAAGCGTCACAGGCATCATTTCTCTTTTACTTAAAAAAACCTCATTACTACAAATCTTTTGTGTCAGTCTTTCCATCAAAGTGTAACTAAACATACTTTGCTAGAGGGGAATGGTTTCCATTTTTCTTTGCCATCTCCATCCTGATTACATTGTTCTGGGATTTACAGTGACTGTTTCACACGTAAATACTTTTCCTCTTTGTTAGAATGTTAATTTCCTAATGTCTTTCATTTGTTTACTAAATGTGAAGTTGTGCTATATCTCAACAGATCTAATAGGAACAGGCTTTCTTGTTCCTTTTTATTCTGGGGCAGGCTTGGTCCCGTAACAGACCTTAAAAAGCATCCAAATCTCTGCCAGTTGTTCTAACCCTGTCACATTCTTTGAATGTCTTGTAACCCTGTCCCTCCTTTGAATTCATTCGTAACTGGTCCATGGGGCTATGAAATTGTTCCCAGATCTCAAGACTGAGCTTGCTGTCACCTCTCTGTCTTCTGTCACATGCAGATCCCTTGTCCTTCCCTTCTGCTCCCTATCTGCCACAGGTCTTAAGCCTCAACAGAGCTTGATGAGCACACCCTACATAGACAGGAGCTGCAAAGGGGCAAAAGAGGCACAGACCAATGGAAAGAAGATGAAAATATTTCTTAGTCTCTCTGCCCCCCAGGAGAAGTTCTCCCACTCTCCCTCATGTCTGCATGCATGACCTGAGCAACATCACAGCACAGTCACTTTTTCTGTTTATCCGGAGTCTGCATAACTCCTGTTCTGCCTCCTGCATCTTCATCTCATTTTGCCATCCTGAGCCACTACATGACTATTGTTGCCACTCTACCAAAATACTGCATGAAACTTAATACATTAACTCTCGTAGAACTTCTGATATATGGGAGCTTTAACACTTCTATTAACGTGGGAAGTGTCTGATGCCAGGTAGGAAATCTGTGGCTGGACTGATGACCCCCTTGTCCCAAAAGCCAGACTAATCCAGACCAAACCACGGGTGCAGTGTCTTCTCCCTGTGTGGCTGACCACGATCTCCCAAATATTAGCAGCATGAGGATGTGTCCCAAGAACGAGCACCCTTCCCAAGGATGTCCTTGGGCATGGCTCCCCACACCTATTGGGCAAGGCTTGAGGAGCCACCTGTGGCTTGGCCATCTGTCTCCTCAACTGGCCCCCGCTCCAGCACAGCCACGCTCTGGGGAGGTTTCCTACTGTACATTCTCCTTTTTCTCCTGTTTCACTGTACCTTGGCGTGGTGCCACCTAATTACTTGCCAGTGCAACTCCAAACAATTTTCTTTCTATTTCACTTTCAGTTAAGACTGTTAAAGGTGCACTGCACAACATTAAATTTTTTTGGAGTTTTTTTAATTTTTCTAGAAGGGTTACTAGTAGTACAAAATGCAGTAGAGAATACAGTAAAAGCATCCAAAGGTCTTCCTTTTGTAATAAAATTGCAAATTTTTATAATTGCATTGGGATTCATTAATGATACAGAGATATGCCTGCAAAATTTAGAAGTATTGGGAATGATCATACTTATACTTACCAATATTAAATAGCAGGATACCTGTGAAACACTGAGATAATGTGCTGTTTTCAAGGTCTGTTCTCTTTCTTTTTCTTTTTTTTTTTTTTGGAGAACTTCCTACTTTTCAGAAAGGAAACAAAATGTTTGAGTTTTTCTAACCTCCCCAGAGCAGCAGGGAGGTGTCTGAGCTCCAATGGCCAGGCCCCCATGCTCTCCAGGCTCAGCAGCAGCACCGAGCACAAGGAACTGTTGTGGGTTGCGGTGGGGTTCTATTTTAATTACCAAGTCAGAGGCACAGCCTGAGCAAGGCTTTATGCTGTCTGCAGCTACAGAATGCTCATACAGTTGTTAATGGCAGAAGGCTCTGTGGATTTATATATTTATTCATTCCTACATTTCTTTTTTTTTTTTACCTGTGGAATCTTGAATCTTAAGTTGATATAAAGGTTGGTGTAAAACTGGAAGCTGATATTTGGAGAGCTGGAACTTCAGACACAACGCATGAATAAAATTAAAGTAGGGATATGATGTAGTGTAATAAGTTAGGAAAAGAAGAATGGAGCTTTCTTATAAATCATAATTCAACTTGGCTGTATAAATAGTTTTCATATAAAAGTTAATGAGAACATCTATTGTGTACTCCAGGAAAATGAGTATGCGCAATAACTATGTGTGCTCCTGTCTACTTCACAGTTATTACACCCTTTGAAATAACATATTTTAGGGAACTGAAAAAAATAAAAAAAAAAAAAGGCCCCTTGCAGCAGGGCCCACATCTGCTTTATGGAGATACATTTGTTCAGACTAAAATTATCTATTCTAGTTTACATATATGTATTAAGATGCAGGGAAAAAAAACTTTTAGTCTTTCTGTAGCTGAGGATTAAAGAACTTTTGTTCTTTTTTTGTTTTGTTTTCCTTTTAATGTCTGAGGCCAAAGTAAATGTTGGCAGGAAGTTTTTCCCCACTACACTGCAGTGTCAGTTTTCAGTGGGGATTATTGTCCAGGAGCAAGTTGCAATAAGCCTTTTTTCAGTAGGTATTACCAGAGAGACTTAGAGACTTAAGATAAATTGAAAGATTATGGTCTGCACACTGCAAAGTAGATGCTTTGTGTGTCTTGATTTTATTTTAATTATGGAAATTAAGACATTTTTCTGAAGTGACAGGTTAGGCCAGAAGTGACTGGTGGCCCTCATCTCATCTCCTGTGCTTCCCGATATCTTCTGCTTCCATTCACTTTTCAAATTTTGGTACAGCAGTGAACCATACCCCAGTAAGAATGGTTATAGACACTTGCTTGAACTAAATGCATATTCCTGAAATTATGATGTCATTTTTTTCCTTAGTTACCATACCTCTCCTAACTTACTTGAATTCAAAATGTTTTCTGGAAAAGCCAGGTTATCTCCATAATTACATATGGATCTCTAGAATAACTATGATATTAATATATAGAGATTTATTTGGGGACATTTGTCTGGATATTGGGAGTTCTTCATTTATAAGGCTCCAGAGCCTTCTTACAAAACTAAGGAGGTCCAGAACAAAACTGTTCTGGGGAGGCTCTTTATTTCTTTTCTTTCTATTTTGTACCTCTCCAACATCTTAATTAATAAAAAAAAAAATTAAAAATATGTGCAAGGAAGAAATGAACTCAGTATTTATATCCCTCATACCCTTCCAAAATAGAAGTTATCTGAGTTATAAATACAACTAAATAAGATTATGGAAAAAGCTTTACTAAATCTGCATATGAACTACATTTAGAAATTAACTTGCAGATGAATCATTTCCCAAAAATTATTTTCCATTTCCAACGAAAAAAAGACTTTGCTTGTATTTCATCATATTGATGTTTTAAACAGAAATGCTTTGTTCACTAGACAGACTCTTCTGGGAAGGTAAGGGTTAAAGTTTTGCCAAATTTGAAAACACATTACTAAATCTGTAGTGAGATGTTATTTTCAGTTCCTATAGCACAGTAATCAAAACTTCCTAAAGAAACTTGTTGATTTTTCTAAAGGAAATACTGATTTTCTAACAAACAAATAAAACACCAGCCTTGTCTTTACATAGTTTGTTGCTTGGCACAACTAAGCAGTAAGGCAGATTCTAATAAAAACTCAAAAGGTTTTAGTAAAACTAAAAATATAAAACTTTGGGATTTTTTTTAAATTTATCTTCTCTAAGAAGTCTGTGGTTACGTCCAGAGGGCAATTTGAAAATATACTGTCCTGTACTTTGGTCTTATCAGGCCTTTTAAATTAGCTAAAGAACATAAGTCCAGTGTGAGAAAAGGAATTGTTAATGATTGGCAAAGTAACACATTAATTATTATGGAATAGTTTATTTTTTTCACTGGATGATATCTGTATTTTTCTCTCAGCTTTATATATGGTGTTCTTTCAGAGTATTACCAGCTTTAAGTAGTACCATTATTTAGTCCTCCATATGAATGAGCACATACGTGTTGGGATTACTGTGCATAAAGATGTATCACTGCCTATGTAAAATTAAAAATCATGTTCCAGTTTTCAAAACTTTGATTAGTTCAGCCTTTGTCTCACCAACCATAAGCCACCCCAAAAAAGGCAGAATGATGCAAGGGCAGGAAGGGGAGCTGATCTTCAGCCAAAAAAGGAGACAGCCAAAATCACTAATCACTTATGGGAAGCCTCAACATTTTCTTTTAGGAAATCATGCTACAGGAATAATTTGTTCCTTATCTCTTCCCTGCAGTTCTCCAGTCAGACAGGAGACTGGCTAGCACTGGTGCACGTGTTGGGCAGATGGATTTCACAGCTGCTTCCAGGGCACAGAAGTAAATCAGGGATGGCAAAACACACCGTAATACCTGCTTGAACCCTGGAAACCATCCAGGGTTTGGGTTTAGGAATTTGGGGTATTACCCTATAGAATGGTGCCCAGAGGGTATAAAATTTTACTCATGGCAAACTTGTAGGTACCTGCTTTCTTCATGGAGAGCACGCCCATAGGGGAGCTCTGCAGGTTATGTCATCCTGTCTCATTACTTTTACAGAATCACAGAATCACCTAGGTTGGGTGGGACCTTTTAAGATCATCTAGTCCAATCAATGGGAAAAAAAAAAAAACACACCCTGGTGTGTAACCAATACTGGCTGTAGGGCTCCCAGCCAGAGGAGCAGCGCAGGGTGCTGGCCTTGGGGCTGGTGAGCTGATGAATATTACCTTCAGTGTAGGTGTGGCTGGGTGTAGGTGAGTAGCTATGGAAGCTTAAATTCACCTTTAAATTCTCTTAGCCTTGGGCTTCCCCAATGAGAGCCTCATTTCACAGGCTGGGGTTTAACAGTGTAAACACCAGCCAGGTTCGGGACAGAGCCCCAGGTTCAGAGCCTGGGCTGACCACATAGTGTGGCCACAACCACAGCACTGCATGTGTTTAGGTTTCCATCTTGGTGGCTACCACCCATGAACAGGTAGCAAAGCAGACAGCAGTCATCAGTTATCATTTAAATGGGAATAAGCTTCACTGATTACTTTTTGCATATTCACTCAGAATGAAACCAGATGTTCATCAGTCCGTGTTACAAACCTGCAACACACTTTTAAAGGCACACAAGAAAATTCTTACAAGAAAAAGGATAATGACTCTTTTTAGTGAATTGCTTTATCTGAAAAAAACATATCTACTAGTAGTGACGGTAGTACATTTCTGAATCAGAACATTTCCCAAGTTGTTAGACACACCAATATGCAAATTGCCATTCCAGCACTATTAATATTGCCCCAGCATGAGTCAAGCTTTTGTTGTTGTTTTTAAAAAGGAACAGTAACTTCCCCTCAGGAAAACTGCTCTGAATCATTGTTGAGTTTTGGGCAAGTATTTTAATAGAATGATTTTCTGGATTTAATTATTTTAGTTTTACTTCCTTGCTACCTTTACATTTCTTGTCGTGGCATGTTTTCAGTCTACAGGAATCCAGGCTGCAGTGATATATTAGACTTCAGAAAGAAACAAGTCGCTCTATCTCAATCATCTAAGAAATTCTTCTTGGTTATCCAGTCTGTTTGAAATTGTCAGGATGTCTCCTTTTCCTCCCAGCTTATAAGACCCTGAAGCATTAGCAACCCTGCCTATATATGTGTTGCTTCCTGGTGAAGGAATATTTATAGCATTTCTAACCTTTGAATGAACTTCTATGAATCAATAACAGCTAAGTAGAAGAAAGGTCAGCAGCAGTTTTACTCTTTGGGGTTGGCTACTCTGAGTGTAGCCAATGTTAGGTGTGGAATATCCAAATATCCAAAATATATCAGGAACTACCATAATCACATTTATGCAGCATTTTGGCAGGAAATTTGCAGATGTCTTCAGTGCCATTGTGTAACTGCTGTCTGAAGAATAGAATACAATTTTTTTTTAAGTTGTTGCGCATCAATTTTTACATGGCATGACTGCTACAAGAGGCCTTAAGACCCAGTGTTGAAGAATAATTTTCTTGACAACATTTTGCCACAGGGATAGTGTAAATGGATTGGAAACCCTTCTTGTTAATGACTTCCTGCAAGTGAAACACCACAAATTTCTTCCCACTTCAGATTACAGAAATAAAATTGACAAGGTCACCCCTAGATGTGTGAGCACAAGCAGCCATATAAGATGTTTTAGGCAAGGTTTGCCTATTCAGAGTCGTTATCTCTATAACCCAACTCAAATATTGTAAAGGACCTTTCCTAGTTCCTCAGATTTCTGAAGCTCCTTCCAAAATCAAGGAGCTCCCATACTGAATTAAATATCTCAATGCTGTTTGCTGCCTCCAGGCATAGAGGAAGAAACCAGGCTTTGAAATTTTCCTTCATTTCACTGCATAAAAGTGAAGTTCCTAACTTCATTAAATCCTTTCCTTCTCCAGAGCTGGTACCTCTGTAAAATGCTTCTTACACTCTCTTTTCCCAACCGGGGGATACTGGACAGCTAGTTCAGATTGTAACTGTAAATTAGAAGCCTAAATTCCGGATGCACTGGGTTAAGTGAGATGAATCCCATTGCCAGGGGTGACAGTAATAGATCTTACAGAGTGAGAGATCTTCTACCTTGTAATTAGAGTGAATTTTTTCAGTCAGGACTGCCCCTCATACCTTTCCATAGAGGCAGTAAAGCAAGGTCTTGCTCTTTGCTGGAGCCTTCTCGTGCTGCTGGAATACATAGGGCTTCTATTTGCAAATGCAATGTTGTTATTTTGATAATCCCTCTTATAATAGTTCTGTTTTCCTCTTGTATTTTTCTGATTGAGTGAATGGAGAGGCAATGATAGCTATACATATAAAACTTCACAAATTTCAACAAACATTTAATAGCAGCTGAAGAGAGTTGTTTTCATAAGTTACTTTTTCTATTTCCATATTGTCTGAAGATTGTGTCTGCTTGTTCATCCAGACTTACAAATATGCCTGAAAATAGAGGGGAAAAAACCCAAATTTGGTGATGTTTGGTCAAAAGTTATTTGGTTAACAGTATTTTAAAACTCGGGAAATTAAGATTTTTTTTTTCTTGATGCTATTATTATCATCATCATCATCATTAGGTTTCTGAAGAAGAACAAAGGAAAAGACATTTCCATACAAGTTCCACATAAATTGTTAGTGTCAACTTTGAATTTCCTTGTTTTTTCCTAGTTTATAAAACACCCTTGATAAAGAATTGTTTTGTCTAAGAATAAATCCTATGTTTATTGAAATTCTTAGATTCATAATATTAAAGAATGATTTACTGCCTCCCTCTGTGTACCTACTTCCCTCTGTTTGCTTCTTATTTTCTTTCAAGGACCAATGTATTGCATCACATACACCTTCAGTGCTGTTAAACATAAAGCTGTCTTGTCATTTCACTGTTCTCCAAAATTTGCATTCCAGCTTTCAGCAGTCTCTGACCAAATGAAGTTTACTCTTAATCTTCTTCTTAACACATTTTAAGTACCAAGTCTGATCAAAGTACAGGATTGGCTTCTAACAGCTCTCTGTAGCATAAAAAATAAGGCGTGTTTGACTGAGACTGAATAACAAAATCACTCTTTTGCTTAACCACTTCAATAGAAGATATTAATATTAATATTTCTGATGAAATTCTAGCTCATCAGTTCACTAAGGCTAGTATTCTGAGTCCAGCAAGAAGCTAAAGGGAGTTCATCCAGCCATAGCACACGGATCTGAATGAGCAATAGGGTTATTGTGTGGACACCAGGAGAGATCTGGCTGCTTTGGGACCAGCTGGGAATGAAGCCCGTGGCACAGCTGGGTGGTGACTGGGGGGGTTTCAACTTCTACTGATTTTTCCAATTCACTGATAGCTGCCAGTGTGGCTATATGCCAATGTAGGCAATATTGTCTGCACATCATTTCTTCAAGACTGGGTGATAACTGGAACTGCTCATTGCTTGTGCTGATCTAAGGCTGCCGAATGCCCATAAGAGCTGCTTCAGTCTGTTGTTGTATTTATATTGCTGTTTAAAAGCAGTAGGTAATTTGTCTGTGGGGAAAGGTACATGGTGTCTCTTACAGTCTGTCTTACCTCAGTTTCACCTTAGATCTTTAGCAGTTTCTCCATCAATCTGGTCCACGTAAATTCCTGCCTTCACTGCTGCAGCGTTTGGGAGGCAAAGCCTGACTTTGATTCCTACAGATGATGCTCAGCTGCTTTTCTCACAAATGCCTGCCTGCCCCAGCTACCAAACACCTTGACTGAACCTGGAGTCAGTACCAGGACTTGAGCCAGACACTGGAACTGGTTTAATGTCAAAAAGACCGTGATCTCCAAGCTGTGCACAGGCAGCTTCTCACACGTCTCATGAATACAGGAGCATGGGCTGCTCTCATTAACAGTGAGCAATTTTTCTTGTTGATTTCAGAGAATGACGAGGAGCAGGAGGCTCTGCTGTCACTGGACAAGCCCGGCTGGTATTCCCAAGGCAACGTTATCCAGCTGTATGAACTGCTGAAGAAGATGACTGGCAAGTTGGATCCCAAGGTATAAGTGAGAGTAAATCTTTCTGAAAATACCCTGTTACAGTCTAAAATTCTCCACACAGGCTTTCGTTAAAGCTATTATTGTGATCAGTCACAAATTTTTGTTCTGGATGTGCTTGCTGTTGTCTGATAGATTGCAGTTCAGAACGGGAAGCAGCATATAAGTCTTCTTATTGGTAGAGTATGTAAACTTTCTAGATGCTTTATTCTCTGTGCATGGTCGTGCATTTCTGCAGTTTTGGGGAGAATCAGATTGTCATCAGGAAATAAACAATCTCCCTGAGAAAACAAATCAAATAGATTAAAAGGTGTCATCAGTGAAAACTAGGGTCATGTTGTTTGAATTACAAGTCTGGATGTGTGAAAATGCCACTGAAGATGGTGGGACTGCATTTTCCCTGCACACAGAACAGTTCTGAGTCACCAAGAGATCGTCTGTGTTCTCCCTTGTTTCCAAAGCTGTCCAAAATTAATTCCTATTGTTTAGGGTATTTTCTTGGTAGTCTTTTCCTTTGCTTCTTGGCAGGATATTTCTGTCAGTCAAAAAACTCAGCACCATCCGAGGTGCTGGTTCCAGCCAGGCATTTCTATGCAATGCTTCTGGAGGGTGAGAGCAAGGAGGGTGTGCAGGACCAGCTTGTTCCTTATGGAGCTGATTGAAGATAAAACCCCAAACTGTGACATTAATAAGATCTCTGTGTGTCATGGCCAACTGTAAACATGGGGGAATTTTTATTAGGTTGTTTTAAAGCTCTTTTTCTCCCTGTGAAATAGTTTGCTTGTGTTTTCCTCATATACAATGAACTTTTAATTTGCTGCTTCCCTCATAGGTTGTTTATTTTGGTGACAGCATGCACTCAGATATTTTCCCAGCACGTCACTATAGCAACTGGGAAACTGTCTTCATCCTAGAGGAACTTCTGGGAGACAAAGTTACAGTGCCTGCAGAGACTGAATCTGAGCCCTTGGAGAAGAAAGGAAAATATGAGGTAAGGGTTCCTTGCAGGTGTTTCCTGGAACAGAAGAAAGTAAGTTACAAAAAAAACCTCATGCCATCTGCACTGAGAACAAGCTTATCTGACCAGTCTGCTGGCAGCACCAGCATGCCTCACAGATGTACCCTCCTGGCCACACCGTGAGGTGCTGTCCTGTCCCAGCTTAATATTGCATGGGTAACACAGAGCCTTTACCCACAGCTAAATTTCTGAAAATAACCTGTATGTGCAGTCCTTTAAGCAAAAAGCATAGTCTTCTTTTCAGTAACAAGAACCTGCCCTGCATCCTACAAGGAGAAATTTCATGGCCGTTTATCACAAGTCCATCACCTGAACCTCTCCCAGGTTCATGATGTTTCCCTGCCTGTCCTGGCCAACTGTAAACACAGAGGAATTTTTATTAGATTGTTTTAAAGCTCTCTTTCTCTCTCTGTGAAATACAGTTTGTTTGTGCTTTCCTGATACACAAAGAACTTTTAATTTGCTGCTTCCCTCATAGGTTGTTATTTTAGCGGCAGCTCTGTTCAGATAAAAGGGACTGTTTCGAAGTTTGGTCCAGTGCAGACTACTGATAGTCACCTCAGATAAATAATGCCATCTTCAGGTTGATCACAGCTGGGAAACAGGGCCTTAGCACAACTGTCACACTTTAATTCCTACACAGAGGGTGGAAGGTTACTGTGGTTTAGGGAATGGCACTCAGATGGCCGAGGCGGCAGCATTGCACCTCCAGGGTGTTCTGTGCAGGAACTACAGTGCAGCTGCACTCTCTGTTTGGAGTGTTTCTTCTTTTCTTATGCTCCTAAATAAAAGATCATTTTCTTCTCACTGCAGATATACATATATATATGTGCTTTCTGCACTTCACTTTGAAAAGGACTTCAGTTTTTTTTCCTTTAAAATAATTAATCTTTGTGATGAAAAAGTGAACTTACTGATAAGAGGCTTTTTTGTGCAGTGCTTATATACTGGAGATGTTTTTAATCTGACTAAGAAACGTTTTAAAAGCCCTTGCTTTTTTATGGAGAAAAGGATAGCTTCAATGCGACTGAAACAAATACAGATGTGACATCCAGTTCTCTACATTTTTTTAATAGACATGTCTAATATTTTCCCCACTATCCTGATTCCTTCCCCACTATCCTATTTCTAAACTAAGGTCAGACAAGGACATTTCAGTCACTGAAATAAAGAAATGCGATCAGTAATGTTTAGGCTTTTTCCTGGGTTGTAGAAACAAAAATTAAGACATACAAACTCAATTGTCCTATCAAGAAAAAAGTGTTTCTTTGAAAGGGGGGAAGTGGGAGTGGGGGGAAGGAAGAGGAAGTAGTAGTGCTACGTAGGTTACTATAATTTGATTTAATTAATTAATGCTATAAAAGTAACTCATACTTCTACATAAATTTGTTCATTCTGTGCCTGGTGACTCTGCTGCATTGCTGCACAGAACTCATATCTCTAAGGCCTGGAGTTTTTTATTTGACCATGGTTTCTTAAGCATTTTTAATAATGCTTTTAAAGCACACCTTTTTAAATACACAGCCAGAAAATGTGGTGGGTTTTTTTCCTGTATAAAGTACAAAGAAAGAGTTATTGAGTGATGCGTTTCTAAGTGATCAATGATGATTTTGTTTTCTTTTGTTGCAATACCTCTGGTTGACTGCTCACAAGATCCATCTTCTCTATCGCTGCAGTTACCAAGCAGGAAATTGAAACTTTTAGACAGGTGCTAGACCTTCCACTAAAGCTCTAGTATTCCTGATAAGAGATTGCAGTATCTCGGGGAGACACCACCCCTGCCACACACAACCCCTGTTCAGTTTACATCCGCTGCCAGTGACAGCCAGCAAGCAAAGGAGAAATGAATCGCATTGATTAAAGGAACCTGAACCAGGGGGGCCGTGGCAGGTCAGTGGTGTTATTTCATTACCACGCTGCTCATTGGAGTCTGAACAACAGGTCACATCCATATCTCTGCAGTTGACTGGACACCACTAACTTAACAGGACTAGTTCAAAGGGACTTCCGTCACTAGCCAATGAAAGTTTTATTTTCATTCCCCTAATCAACTTCTCCCATTAACCCTTTGGTTAAGAGGGGAGAAAAGCCAATTCAAAGGATTGTACAAAGTCAGGTGGTTAGTTTTGGAAAACTAGGCACTTACAGATTAGATTTAGTATTGTTCATCAGCCATATCATTCATTGACAATAAAAAAAATACACTAGTGTT
This sequence comes from Scolopax mira, assembly GCA_004320125.1. Lineage (NCBI taxonomy): Eukaryota > Metazoa > Chordata > Aves > Charadriiformes > Scolopacidae > Scolopax > Scolopax mira. The sequence continues at coordinate 76,631 of BJBW01008144.1, forward strand.
GCAGATTTTCCATGCCATGCTGTGTGTACAGAGAGGGACTGAAAATGTAATACAAGATGCAATCCTCCCTTCTATCAGTTTTTACAAAATATTATTAAAGAAATAAAGTATTACTTCTAACTTGCAATTGCATTTTTCAGAAAGAAATTACAAAAACCTGTTTTCAGTTGTTTGACTGGTATTTCATCACTGTTGGAGAGGGGGGAAGAAAATAACCTCCTCACAACAAACTAGGAGGCCAGTAATTTCCATTTTCATTAGCAGTTTTTGTCTTTTCCCTTCAATTAAATGCATGATATAAGCCAGATACACATAGCTGTGGAATTATGGTAACTGCAGTTGTTTCAAGTATATGAGTCATAAGCAAATGAGGAAGAGAATAGCAAACTAAAAACTATTCATTCAATTACTCAGCTCCTAAAAGTGAATTGCAGCATGCAGGGGGAAAAAAATACCAAGTATTGTGTTGAAATAAGATTCCCCCCAGATTTGGGGGTTTGTTTGCTTGGCTGGAGGCTTTGGTTTTGCCTTCTGTTCTTTAAATGTGTAATCAATTCTATTAATGAAAACTCAAAGAAAAACTGGAATTTGTCCCAGGATTTCGAGGGAAATTATTACAGAGGAGCTAGTCAGTGTGTAAAAACTTTGGGCTATAGGAATGAATGGAGCAGAAATTGAAGAATTTATTGGTAGATATAGATGATATTTTTGCAGTTAAAAGGAAAAACGAATTTTTGCATTATTACCTAGAGACTGGTTGGTTGGGGGTGTCAGAGCCCTTAACCCCCACCCCCCCCAGCCCTGAACTTCCCTGACTTCCTCAGCATGATCTTAGTCAAGGGCTAATTACTCTGTGCCTTTTGGCTCTATTTGTCTCTCTATTCCTGCTTATCATTAAGACAAATCTAACAGTACTTTCAGGAGCAACCTGATGGGCTGTTGTGAAGCCTGGTGAGTTAAAGCAATAACCTTAAAGCAATATCCTGAAGTGACATGCATTTTGTTTGAGAGGAAGTCTGGTGATGCATGTTGTAGTTTAGCTACAATAATTACGAGTTAAATCTTTTCTATTTGCACATGACTTGAGGGGGGCAGGTTCTGTGCAAAAGTTAGACCAGTGGCAGGCTTGCCCATTTGCACACCCAGTATGGCTGTGTTATTCAGGGCCATCTGGTTGTTGTGACCAACACAGCTGCACTGGCAAAAACACCTCAAATTCTTGTCGTTACACCAGCAAAAACATATTTTGAACATTGAGTTTTTCTGTCCCTAAGAGTCCGTGGTGGTGCACTGCCTTGGCACAAGGCATGCAGCCATCAGTACCATCCCTCATATTGGATGCAGTAAAGTAATCCTAGTGCTCTGCACTTGGTAGAAAGATGGCATATCTCCATCTAAATAATGCCTTTAAAAAATACTAACAGCTTGATTTTTCACTCCTGTCTCCTTTACATCCTTCTTTCTGTCATCTCTTTACCCACTGTAGAAAAACTTCAGAGCTCCCCTGCCTGCCTATTTGTATTTTAGAAAGATCATTTGTAAGCTGACAAATCGGTGTTACCCAAGGGTCCTATTAACAGATTCTGTCTGCTCTGTTAACAGGCCCTATTTGTCTGCAGTTAATAAAGCAAAGGTGATAGTAAGTATTCCAGGTGGTTTAACTTAGGGAAAGCCCTAAGCTGAATGCTGCTACCATCATTTCTCTGAAGTCTAGACATGGTCTTGGAGGCTTTGTATCTTCAACTTCACCTGCTACTGTCTGACCAATATGCCTGAGAGCAACACCACCTCCTCTGGGATTTTGCATAAGAAAGAGGGATTGCTCAGCACTTTACAGGATCTACTGTCCTGCTGTCAGAGCAAACCTCTGTCTGGGGACACAGAGCCTCCTGGGAGCCTCCAGGCATGTGAGAATTACCAATATTAACAGGGGACTACTTCCTCATTTCACAGATGTATAGACTCATGGTATATGGCCTTTCCTTCATTGCAGGCTATGTGTGCAGCAGATAAGATAGGGATATCTTCTAGGCATCAGTTGGGGATGGCAGGGGGAGCGAGGTCTGATGCTTCCTAAGGATGTGGGCAAAGTTTTGACAGCTTGTTTCAGATTTGAGATCAAGATTTACCTTATCAAGCAGCCTCTGTCATGTGGAGATAAGTCAGTAGCAAAATGACTGGGAGTTCTGTACCAGATGACTTGATGACAACTCTCTTGTCTAACTGGGCTGGGCCTGGGCTGTAAATCCGAAACGTTAACTCCTTCCTCCTTAATAAGGAAGAAATTCCCACTCTGAAAATCAGCCCTCTGAAAAAATCAATTATTTTCCTCAGATTGCAACTTTAATTGCGTATTGAACCAACCATACATTTCAAAAAACAGAAGCTTCGGGTTTTTACTCGTCAATAAACAAGGGTCTGTCTTTTATGCAAATGCTTATGTGGCCCAACACTGGGGTGGTTGTTTTGATTAATCACCTGAACAGCTGTAACGGCCTTAAGAATTTTATCCATATGTCATCCAGCTGGAAAACAGATTTTAATTCAGCATAGCATCTACATTTAATTATAACTGATGTAAGTTTCTTGGATTTGCAAGGAAAGATAAGATTTGTGGAAAAAAAAAAAAAAAAAAGTAAGATGCTGTCCTTGTGTGTGAGGCAAAAAAAAACCCAAACCAGAAAAGAGTCCAGCTCTTAAGTTAACTGTTTGGAGACAAAAGATATGGGAATTTTTCTAACCTCTTTACATCAGAAGACAGAAACCAATATCTGTATTTTCCCAAATACAATCAATACTTCCTGCCCATCCCAACCTATGCTCAGAACAAAAACACTTACACAGAATCACAAAAAGAATGGCTCTGTGTTTCCTGACATGGTCTGTAAATATGAAGGCTGGATCAACAACCTTCTTGTGATCAAAAGCCATGGACTTTTGTCATAAACAAATATTATTCCAACAGATTCTCAAAACTATTAAGCAGTTAAATGGAAAATAAAGTACAAAAGTTCACAGATTTAGAGGCACACGCTTAGATATCTGTTTTTCTATGCTCTGCTGGTCTGAAAAGATACTTCGTACGCAAATGACTTTAACAGATTTTCAATAGTGTAGTTCACAGTTTTGTTTTACATTTTTTCATCTTTCTGTAGAGGCCTCCTGGTGCTTTTTCTAGCTGCTCATAGCAATTTATAGCAGGTTTCAAGATGGACTGCTAAAAAAAATCAGTTTTCCCAATGCTGCTTTAATGCTTTCTTTAAAGCATAATGAGTCTACATGTTGTTGTCTGAAGACATACATGAAAAAAAATCAATTTTTCACAATTTGCCATGGATCCTGTGGCTCCGTTCTCACTCATCCCTTAGCTCAGAAACAGATAACATGATACAGGTGGCATGATTCATCCTTCGCAGTTACTCCGTCCAGCACCAGGAGACTCCTGTTCTCCTTGGAGGAGTTCCCAACTGGGTTACAGTGTGCACCACAGCTACCCAGCTTCTCCAGCAGAGAAAAACAGCAGGCTGTTCACACTATTGAAAACAGAAAAACAGGGAAAAGGGAAGATTTTTAAAGAGAAAATTTTTGCAGCCAATTTTTTATCTCCTATGGAATCCAAAGATTGCATAAACAGGAGCTTGGGGACTTACAGGAAGAAGATTGTTATTGTTTTTCTTTATAATATTTTAAAGAGATACAAGACAGTGTCTGCTCCTGAGATACAATACAGTTTTCACCAAAAATCAGAGAATCTCTGGAGTTCCTTGAAATAAAGTTTGTGGTTGGATAAAGAAAGAAGATTTTTATTTTTTTAAAGTTACTTTTTTTTTTTTTTCAGGGAGATCAGCCCAAAGCTCCTTACTTCATATCTAAACAATGGGGCTCTTTCTTCATGGACAGATTGCCAGGCCTGGAAAACGCAGAGGAAACCTTAGTTCGCACGTGGGCCTGTAAATGTATTAGCACTTACAGCACTATTGCAATTCCTAGTCTGGAAGCAATAGCAGGTAAGGAAGACTTCTTTTTTTTTTTTCCTCTGATGAACATGTAGTACCCATAGTAACTTTAGCATACTGTAGATCTGGTTTTGAGATTACGTGTATCTGTAGGTTTATGCTTTATAAACTTTGAGGTTTATGCTTTTAACAGTTGTCTGCTACAACAGTTCCGTTTTTTGTTTGTGCCTGCAAATATTTGATGCTTAATTTAGCCAGTGTGAGAAATGCAACTGTAGGTTAGTTCCTAAATTTTGATTCAGGACTTCCCCACTTCTGCTGTGTCTACTTTCAGTGGTGAGTTACCTTAGGAAACAAACACATTCCAAGTTACCTGTGTTTATTAGACTTGCAAATATGTTTCTCTCTGATCTGGCTTGTTGTCCTTCCTCAGTCAGCTCACTTATCCCTTTACAGTTGAGATGGAGATGAATGAGCACAGGAATGTAATGAAGCTACGAATGCCTAGGACTGTGCTTCTCTTATGTTTTTCAAATGTGTGCATTGCTTTTGAAACTGCATCATTATGGACAAAGCTAGAGCCTAAAATATTCTCGTTAGCTGCAAAACAAGGCAATCACAAGCAAAGTCTTATTCTCCAAAAATTCATCTAATTGAGAAACCATCTCAGGCTTTTTGCCTTCTTACATCAAGGCTGTTATGGCTGATCTTCTGGTTTTCACTGATGTTTATCCCTGGAGGGACCATGTATGGTTTGCAGCAATAGTTTTATTAGTAGTACCGAAATAACTTTGCAAGTGTAGTATGTATCAGTTGATTAAAAAGTGGTGGCAAAGGCCCTCTATCTGTCTGTCCTCCATCATTTTGCCTTCCTGTATTTTATCAATACACCATATTTAAATTAATATATATCTGGGACCAGTACTATTTATAATATATGTAAATATATTATATCAAGGAATATAAATATCTGGGACCAGTGCTGTTCAACATCTTTGTTGGAGACATGGACAACGGGACAGAGTGCACCCTCAGCAAATTTGCTGATGACACCAAGCTTGGTGGGGCAGTCGACATGCTGGAGGGAAGGGATGCCATCCAGAGGGACCTGGACAGGCTGGAGAGGTGGGCCTGTGCAAATTGCATGAAATTTAACCAAGCCAAGTGCAGGATCCTACAGCTGGGACACGGCAATCCCAGGCACAAATACAGGTTGGGCAGACAATAGCTAGAAAACAGCTCTGAGGAGAAGGACTTGGGGGTGTTGGTGGATGAGAAGNNAGCAATGTGCACTGGCAGCCCAGAGGGCCAACTGCATCCTGGGCTGCATCAAGAGAATTGTAGTCAGCAGGTCTCGGGAGGTGATTATGCCCCTCTACTCTGCACTCATGAGACCCCACCTGGAGTACTGTGTCCAACTTCAGAGTCCTCAACACAGGAAGGGCATGGATCTGTTGGAACAGGTCCAGCAGAGGGCCATGAAGATGGTCAGAGGGATGGAGCACCTCCCCTATGAGGACAGGCTGAGAGAGCTGGGGTTGTTCAGCCTGGAGAAGAGAAGGCTCCAGGGAGACTTTATAACAGCCTTTCAATATCTGAAGGGAGCCTATAGGAGAGCTGGAGAGAGACTCTTCGTCAGGAAGTGTAGTGAAAGGACAAGGGGCAACGGTTTTAAAAGGGAAGAGGGGAGATTTAGATTAGATACTAGAAAAAAATTCTTTACAGTGAGGGTGGTGAGACTCTGGAACAGGTTGCCCAGGGAATTGTGGATGCCCCATCCCTGGAGGTGTTCAAGGCCAGGCTGGATGCGCTTTGAGCAACCTTGTCTGGTGGGAGGTGTCCCTGCCCATTGCAGGGGGTTGGAACTCAATGATTTTTAAGGTCCCTTCCAACTCAAACAATTCTATGATTCTATGAATAAACAAATTATTAAATGAATGAGGTACTTAGCCATATGAAGAACAGCAAGCATTTAGTTTGCCGACCCCTCTGTTGCCTACTTCATGAATAAAATCAAGGAATAAAAAGTTGTTTGAGAGGGCACTTCAGATTTTCACAGCAGTTATTTCTACAGCAGAATCCATGATAGACCTGTTCTTTGCAACCATATTTTATACTTCTATGTACATTGTAAGGATATCTCAAAAACAAAAAACTCATACAGTGCCACAATTTATGCTTCTCATATTTTCTGTATTGAAGTCTGTATTTCAGCCTAAAGCTTCAAAGCCTAAATAGACCAAGGAAAATTGCCAGGAGAGAGGTAACTTCTGTAAAATTCCCTTCTAATACCTTTTCCAGAGTCATTCTGTGGCTTGCTTTGGAAGTGTTGGCCTAGAGGGAACACATCGGTCAGCCACGCTCTGTGAAACCCTGCCTCCCAGCCAGCTCCCCCAAACCACAGCTCGGTTTGCAGGGCTGGCAAAGGCTTTAGACCACAAACATACCACCAAGTTTCCAGCTGCAGATGAAGGGGTGAGAACCAGAAAGGCGTATTTGTGTAAATTAGGAGGAAGTATAGCTGCTTGTTGTCAGCGATGGAGTCCCTGGAAAGTCTGTTCCTCCATTAGGAGGGACACTGAGCCATCCCTGGTGGCATCGGACTGGTCCCAGGGCAGGGGCTGGTGTCTGTGAAACTTTATAGCCCAGAACTAAAGGACAGGGGAGGAATAACATTTGTCACTTGCAGCTGTGCACCTGAAAGCAGACTCAAAGCTAAAGGTATGAGAACATCTATAGTTTCTTGCAGCGAGAGGTATTTCTTATTTGCTTGTGCAGAAGAGCAGCAGATGTTCATTATTATGGATGCTGAGGAATTCCTGACTCCTCTCTTATACCTTGTCCGACTCCTGTCACAGCAAGCTGGGAGAGCCCCTGCTCTGCCAAGCCCTGAAGTTTTGGCTGCAGTTGTAAGTCAAAGCTTAGCTGCAGCTCTTTGGGAATAACTTGCTTCAAACGGGTTATGCAAGTCTGATGTGCTCCAGTTTTTCCTTTTCTATTTATCTACTTTAAATACCAGCAAAGGACTTTTCACTGCCAAACTGCAAAAACCTGGGCCTTTCCTCAAGATCCCCCAAGCCCAAAAGCATGGCCAGGTTGCCAGCTTGCTGACCCTAGGAGCCCAGTTCCAGGCCACCAGCCAGCATGGCCGTGGCAGCCACCTGCTCAACCTGACCCAGCCAAACGAGCCACCGCCTCCCTGGAGGTGCACTTGTTCCTGCAAGTGATGGGCTCACCAGGGCTTCTCTATCAGCAGCTTCTGACCTGGCTTTCCTACGTCTGCGAGAGGGATAGCAAGTGCCACATGGGAGTAAATATCCCAACAGATATTTACCTGGGAGTAAATATCCCAAAAGGCAGAAAGCTGCTGCCATACTAACTTTAAAATCGATTCTTCTTGTTTGGATGCAACACATATCTGTGCATAAAGAACAGCCTGGTTTACTTCTCAAGACACATTTTTCACTGAAAAAGATTATTCCAAAATTTAGTCAATGTTATTCAGTACCACTGGTATTTTACAAAAATAACTCTGTTTTCATCAAACTTCATATGAGAATTCTTTTGAGACAGTTACCACAAATTCATTTTGGGTAGTAAAACCCTTCAAGCCTGTTTCTAATTTTTTTAAATAGAGGAAATATGTAAAAAAAAAAATTAAAAATAAGCTGTGGATCTGGATTGAGAAGTTGGAATAGAATTAACTTTGACTGTTGTCTTTTTTCACCAGCGTAAGTTTGGTACAGATGCTTTCTGATAGTTTCACCTGAAGAATATATACATGTAACTGAAGGGAACAATCTGATACTTACCAAAGAGCATTGTAGGGAAAGGGTTTCACAGGGAATGCTGCTGTTGCAGTTTTTGACCATGCAAAGTATAAAATCACAGAACATATACACAAATTGTATGTGTAATTAGTAAAATGGCAGCTTGGTGAGAAGGTAATCTAATCCAATCTTCATTAGCTTTCTGTGCTAATTGAAAAGAGTGGTTCTTCTACACTTTTGTCTCCATCTTTCCTTGAAAATTCAGTATCTAACTCAAAAGGTGTTTGCATTCAAAGATGCGTCAGATATTCTGACCTCTAATTTCACCTATGACAAGGAAAATATTAGTGCAATTGCAGATTACTGCATCACAGTTTGTCATCTAAACTGCCCTGACAGTCTCTGAAGAGGCTTTTTCCTTGTGCATGAAAAAGGATGTTTTGGTTATTGTTGAAGTTGCCCAAAGGGCAGAAAGGATCGTCTATTATACCTTCTGTGTACTTTCCTCAGTTTGGAGCAGAAATCAGATAAAGGTAAAATAAATTCTTCATTTAAGACACACTCACCTTGATGTTAAAATGACATTTAAAAGGTTTAACTAAAGAGCAGCATCATGGTTATATCTTTGTAATATTAAGCTAAGCATTTCATAGGTCTTTTATGAGCTGATTCTCCTTACCTACTTTCAGTAAGCAGGGAAGTTTTTCTCAAGAACTGGAAGGCTGATGAGCTCATGATTATCTTGACAGCACACGGTTAATAAAATAGTAGAAGCCAATGCCTCTACTCCTATTCTATATGCCTCATTCACAAATCCATCTGTTTCTTCACTTTTCTGCTATTGAATCTCTCATTTACAGCTCCCTTACAGATTTTGACCATTTTCAAGCACAATGATACCATAAGCCAGATTTTCCAAACCAGGATCCATTACCATGGGAATGTCACATTCAAACACACACATGGAAATTAAAAGATGCAGAGATTTGTCTGAAAAATGTCATTTTGCATAAACCAGTTTATAATGCATCTTCCTCCATTTCGGAAAGTTTGGTATGAGCCAAGTAGAGGCAGGTAGTCTTATCATACTTGAATAATCTGAACTTTACCTTCAAGGAGTAGGTGACCGCTACTCTGTGGCCATTTGATCAAATTTCCAGATACCCATGTAAATAATTATACGTCCTGCATCATATGAATATGCCAATAATAATGATGGAAGATCTTTCTGATTTACAAAGAAGATCAAATAATATCTTACTTACTATGCAAGTTTTTGTCAGAAAAAGTCACTAAAATAACTAGCCAGTGCCACCATTTCAGGTAGATAATTGATTAACAAGTCTTTGATCCCAAAAAAAATCTGTGATAAGTGACTGTGGAGTTTTAGAGCTTATGGTGGAATTTTGGTAAGTTTTTGTTCTTCATTGCAAAGAGAAGGTTTAAAAAGTGATCTCTAAATCCTAAGATGGAGAACACAAATAAACCTTTTTTTAAATATCATGATTGTTAACCTAGACTTCTGAACTTGTCTCATGACCTTTGAATGGTGAATTTTGTTGTAGGATTAGAAATTACTGCAAGCAAGAACAGGAGATTGAGCAAAGTTGGAGCTCAGGAGAGTTGTATTTCAGAGAAGAGTTAGTACAAATGTAAATATTTTATGGAAACGAACTTCATTTCACACTTTGGAGATTTGATAACCAAGCTTGTGTCATGCATGAGGATAACGCATTTTTTAAATCTTGCATGCTACATGAAATCTTATCTTGCTCTTCCCATATGGGTGCATAAGTTTTTTGTCATGCCTTATTGTTATTTCAATTAGCTAGTACAAGAGAAAGGTCTCCATTATAATTTATCAAAGCCATCCCTTTAAAGACACCTACAGATCTGTACCCTGCCACTTTCTGTGGGAGTTTGAGCCATCAGCCAGTGTGCTGTATAAATATAATGATAAAATTGCCAGTGAACCATGGCAAAGAAGTTCATGTTTCTGCTTTGAGCTGCAAATTATCTGCACAATGGAAAGCCCAAGGCAACTGTGACTGGGGCACCAGAACTGGCACCGCCTGGGTCGCAGATGCATGGGTCTGCTTGTCACAGATCAGCTACAAAGTGCAACCTCACGCTCTTTCTTCAACATGTCTTGTAAAGGTGAATATCCTTGAAGAATCAATTATTACCATGGAAGTCTTGAATTTCACTATGCATTTAGCCATATACTCACTTCTGAGTCATCCTGAACAGTATAATTGATAATTATTGCTGCAATGAAACAAAATATGCCCTCTATTTTAATACATTAGTTCTGATGTTTTTTCACTGACATTAGAATCATAGAATCATATGGGTTGGAAGGGACCTCTGGAGATCATCTAGTCCAACCCCCCCACTGGAGCAGGTCTACCTAGAGCAGGTTGCACAGGAACTTGTCCAGGAGGGTTTTGAATGTCCCTTTACATTACATCATTTAAAGTAAAATCCAGCTCCTATTAAAATTAAATTAGTCTTTCCTGTAACTTGAGTGATAATTATGTGCTCTTTCTTATTCAAATAATACAATATTAGCATATAATTTCCTTAAACATATAGAACTATCTATATTGTACATTACTTTTTAATTAGCAGTAACTTTTTATGGCTTACCTTACAACCAAGCTTTTACTTCCCAGCTTCAGTGTAAGAATATATCTTTGTCTAAAGACAAAGTTTATCAAAATGCTTTGAGGATTTAAACTGCTTTGGAACTTAGCTGCTATAAATAGTAGTTGCTATTAAAAGGCTGAAGAGGTCATTTTTATAATGAAACTTTTTATGCAAAAAAAAATATTTTTACATTTAGTGAAAAATTAGTATACATATATAATGGCAAGATTTCTGAGGTTTTCTGTTTCTGAAATTTTGATGCATGTTAAAAAACATGCAAAGATAATTGACTGGAGAGAAGATATGTGTCCTGAATATGTTGATAGCATCTTTCTCTATATATAAATTGAAGAGCATCAGATACTGTAAATCTGATTCATCTGTTCAAGGAGACAAGTTTCAGTGGGCTTCATTTATGAGAAAGAAAAACATAGTCAGCACAACAGATAATATAATGCATGTATTTTTTCAGCTGCAAAATACAACTGAAACAGACAATAAACTGTGTTTCAACCATAACAAATTATTATTCAATAAATCAGAATTAGCTTGTAAAAACTCTTCAGGACCCAGTTATTTCCCAAAGGGTCTGAAACTTCCCCAAAGGGTTTGAAACCCCAACTTTCCCAAAAGATTTGACTACTTGATAGTAATTTTCAACATAGTAAGGACAGCTTTCAGTGTTTAAAATTTTTTTCAGCCTTTCCTTACTCCTTCAGAAAGGTGTATTGACTTGTGTCCCTGAAGGCCGTGTCAAATCATGCAGAACCCAGAAGATTACTTCCTAGCCAATAACTGACAGAAATGTTACTGCCATCGTTACTCTGCTCCGTGAGATGTCAAAGTACAGCTACCTCTAAAAGATTAAAGGGAGAACTCATGAGCAACTCATTAAGAAAGGGGGAACCACTCAGTCATTTCTGCTTTAAAGTTACCCTTCAACTCAGGCAGCATAATTTCATTTGCAGGCTGTAATTAAAGCTATAATTGGGTTTTGACTAGATCTCAGACTTTTGGGGGGGTTTAGATTGCTTCTTTAAAAACACTAGTGGTAATACAAAGTGTTGATATTTTTTGAGTGTAACAAACAGTGAAAATAGGTAAATCACCAAATATGACCTGCAACCTCACAAGAAAATGTTGCTGGAAGCATTTATGTACTCTGGATTGGTGCCTAACATGTTCCTTCTGGATTAAGATAGTAACATGCACACACACAATATAATGTAGGCTTTGTCTTTACTGCTTAAAAAGCTTAATGTGTGTCTCTCTGTGGCTTTTTACCTCAAGGTAAGCAATAGTTGTCACCCATCCAGAAGGAAAAATGGGGAAAAGAAACGAAAATATTTGTTTTATAAAAGAGGGAAACATGACAACATTAACTCAAGTTTGGAGACTAAGCTTATCCTTGAGTTTACCTCAAAATGAAAGTAAAGGGGTGTATCATCACTGCATTTATCTTAATACAACTCCATTACAGTCTCAAAACGCAACTTATTTCTTTTTCTTAATCAATCAGAAATGCCTGTCATTTCAAACAATTGCTTATTTTCAGGCTAACTTCTTCAGCTTATCTCAGAAGCCCTTCCCACTGCCCTGAGATCCAGGATGAGTCATTCAGACAGAAGTTAATTAACAGATCCCTGAAAGACTAACACCTGCTAGTAGGATCTTGGCATTCTCTCAGGATTTTTTTTAGATTAAGTCTTCATCTAAATATTTTAAAATATTATAGTCCAATATTTTCTTGTTCCAGATCAAGTAATGACACAGGGCTATTTTCTCAAAGGATCTCTAAATATCACCATTTAAACTAAAACAAAAATGAGAGCCATATCCCTTACATACAGATGATGAGTTTTTCCCATATGAACACAAAACAGCACAGGAATTTCTGAGCCTTTCCTTTGCTGCAGACTCTATGGGGCTTAGATGTGAGTTTAACACACGCCTTGTGCACAGCCGTTTTGTTCAAGCCGGGGTCAGCGGTCCCTCGGCCGCAGGGTAGACCCAAAATAATGTGAATTGTGACTCCCAAGATAACTGCAGCAGAACTGCATCCCACGGGCAACCGCAACAGCTGCGACAGGATGGTCTTTCCATCCCCCAGGGACTCATCCCTCTGCACTAGTCTGATAGTGAAGCTGCTGCTCCAGCATCTCCCTGCAGTTTGCCACTTGGGTGGTCTCAGTGTCACCCTCTTCCACAATGAGGTATGGCAGAAGAGTATCCAGTAGAAAAACCCACTGGCAGTGAAGTTCATGCTCGGGCCAAGCTCACGGTACAGATGTCTGCTGGCAGAGCTGCAGGCATCATCTCTGACCAATACACCTGTGTTGGCAAAAGCCCTTATGTAGATGCAATTAAAGCAGCCAAACAGCACTTTCACTGAGGCTACTTTCAGTTTTCGTTATTGGATGAGCAGGAATAAACTGCACTGGCTTATGTGGTGCTTTGCAAGTGCCAGCTTCATCCAAACTCAGAAGTTTTAGCAACTCCCCTGTCCCCATACGACACCGCACAGATACCCTCCCTCCTCCTCCTCCCCTCTCACTTTTTGAGTGGCACAGCGCACAGGAAGCAGCAATGACTTTCTTGTAATTGGCAGAAGAAACTCTTTCCTTATGCTGACTTCACTATTTCAGGAGCTTAGTTTTAGTACAGCAAACATCTGACCTCCTGTTTAGTAAAATCAGCCCTCAGTAGTTTTGATAAAAATAACTACTATCAGGTGAATCTAATTGTAACCTTGGGGGTTTTGCTTTTTGCCCCTAGTACGCTGCCTCACATTCTGAGCTCCTGCTGCAGGCAAAGAAGAAATGGGTCAGGAAATAAAAGCACTTAGTACTTCAAAAAAATACCCATCTGTTAAAATCTACCTGAAGATTGGCAAGATCACTCAATGGCACAGCCAAACTAGTGCATTCTCCTGCAGCAGTTGTGCTGACCCCATTGTTAAGAAAGTTTTGTTAGAAATTGTTACCATTAAGAAATAATTTTCTTCCTTTTTCCTCAATGGCAACTTTGAAATACAAGCAAACTTTTATGGCAAAGCTCTAAGCCTATGTAAATTACTGGAATTCAAATAGTATTGGCTGATGATCTGCCCCAATAGTTATACCCCCTGGATGCTGAGCCATAAGATGGAGCTCCCTCTGTGTTTACTGAGATTTGCCACAATTAAGTAGTTCAAAGATTTTTTCAAGTTCAAAATTGGGTATCACTAATGAGGTTTTAGTTTTCCTCCCTGTGCCTTTTTCCTTGGAGATAATCAAGAGGATACATTTGGATTCATGTAAGAACACAACCCTGCTGTTCACCAGGAGGTTTCCACAGCATCTGGCTCCAGCACTGGTGACTGGCGGGGACCTCAGAGAGGGGAGGGGGGTTCTGCTCTCTGCAGGGTTCTCGCTCATCACGGGGACGCTGCTGTGGTGTCATGTTTAAAAAATGTTGGCTTTGCTTTTGTTGGTCAATACTGCAAAATGATTCCTGACATTTCTGCTGTGTATTTTGGGAGAAACCTGGTTCAGTCATGGACTGTTTTTTAATTGGAGGAAAAAAAAAAAAAAAAAGCCTTCCATCTAAAGAGCTTTGTTAAGATTATATTTGTTTAATCTATTGGTTTGTCAAGGAAATCTCAAAAAAAGGATTAGATGTGAGTATTGAGTTTATCAAGCAGGCCTGTGTCTGGAGTAGATTATAATTGTCTTCCATTCAGTTACTCAAATATTTTCCTGATCACTCATCGAGAATATTACGTTTTGCCTTCTTCTTGTGGTTTCCTTTTGCTTCCTTGTGGCTGGAACTCCATTTTTTATTCTGATAAAAACTTGTGGCTTTCATTTAGTTTGCTTACGCTAACTGAACAGCACACGGACACTGAGATAGTGTCAGCTTAATAGCTGTGAAATAACTCTATCTGTAACAGCTAAATACAGGCATGGATGTAGCTGTACATAAGCATCAGGGCACAGTGGTGTAATTAATGTCACTTAATACCTGGATCTGCATAACTGGAACACAGAAACTGACAGGGGTTACTGCTCAAACATCATCGTTGCCATTTTATTTACACCAGTGCTGCTGGAGTCCTGCAAGTGAGGCAGGGCAGGAGTCCTGCTTCTGAGCTCAGGTTAAGGCATATAACCCATGAGCTACTGGGGAACACTGGTAATGCTGAATGCTCACTGGAAGGAAACTGGTTTTCATCATTCACTGGCACTCTGGTGTGGGAGCAAAGACAGGAATGAGACAGAAATTCAGCAGGATACATCTAATAACTGACATTTCTGTAGACCTAGAAAGGGACATAGACCTTGAGACCCTCCGTGTCTGAATGCTAGGAGTCTCTTGGCTCTAAAAGTGAATATCCAATTTGTCTTGGGAAGAAAATGAGTCTTGGTCAAATTAGCTAAGTATGATAGAAAAATTTGGGGAATGTGGTCCTCAAGCAATTAGGTAGAACCATCTAGGTCATTCTTCCAGTCTCAAGCTGTTTGGCTTGTTCAGGGTTTTGGATTTTTTTAGGATAGGGGCAAATTGGATAAATTTTATGCTGAATTCACTATCAGCTGGTCAGGACTGATTAGAGCCTCACTATCAAGTTATACTTCAGAGAGGACTGGGTATGTGCCCCTTGCCTAATTTATGGCTCTATAATATAAGCAAATATTTTTTTTCTGAGACTGGCTTTATTATCAAATACTGTATCTTATTTGTTGCATGCTGTTGCATCAAGCTGTGGCCTGTGCAAGTATTTCAGTTTAGCAAAATGGAGCTGCTTACTTCTTCTCTGTGTCATCAGTGATAATATGGAACAAGACCAGATGTGAAATGAACTGCTGCTGCGTCCAGGACGCAGCCTCCAGACCTGCCTCATTGTTTTTTGTCAATGAGCCAGTATTGCTGGACTGAGAGATACCGTTGCCATTTACAGCAAAATAAGCTTTGATGTACAATTCACATGACACCTTTGCAATCCAGGGCAACTGCAATTTATTTTGAGTTGCAAAGTTTTCAAAGAACTTAGTTTAAATGATTGTAGTATAAATGAACAATCTTCATCTATCACATTCTCTGGATTTTAATTTTTTCATAGATTTTGCATCCCCCAATTGAAAAAAAAAGTCTTCATTTCTCTTTCCCTGTATACTTGGCCCTTCTTCCTCACTGTGTGTTTATTCATAGCCACCAAGATTCCAAGTATGCCTTTCTGGATCAGTCCAGGGTTTTCTCATAAATATATTACACAAATAAAGCAATAATACAAAATGTTGTATATTCCAGGCAAAGCAGATGCAGGAAATGAAATCATTGAGGAAAAAAAATCCTGGAAATAGAGGAAGATTTTTACTACATTTGTGGTACATTAGATCTGCTTAATGGGTGAAGAATAGTTACCTGCTTCATGGAACTTTAAATGATGCCTTGGGCAGCATTTTTACATATGGATACCTTCCGATCATCTTTCAAAGTCAGCTTGATCAGACAAAACCAATATTTAAATGGATAGATTGGCGTTTGAATATGTAAAAAAGTGATCAAGTGATCATTCTCTTATAGTCTTGTGCATTGGATATAGAATGGGTTTGGTAGTTAAGCTGATTGAGTAAAGCAGTTAACCAGGAAATATCAACAAAATTACAAAATTACTGGTTCTTTTCTTCAGCATGAGCAACTCTGCAGCAAGTCTGCCCCATTTGTACTGCTCTTTGGTTAAACTACTCTTGGGAGGTTTCAGGCTGATAGACTAAGAAGCAAGTGAAAGCTTTTATATAAAAGTAACGGTATGGCATTTCATTTTTATAGCTCATAAAGATATTCAGGAATATTTGCTTTCTTTTGTAGTACTATTTGTTATTTTGGGAACCTTTGTTTTATACAGAGCTGTCATAAAGAGGCTCAGCAGCCAGTAAATCCATTGGGCCCTCCACAGATTAGAAAAACATCTGCCTGTTCTGCTGTGCTCAGAACGGGCTCCAGAGATTCCCTTGATTTAGACAAAATGAGAAAATACACTTCTTTGACAAGCTTAAATAACCCACTTCATAAAAGCATAATTCACTTCCAATCAAGTCTCCTCCCATTCCTTTTTCTACAGCCTCTATCTGATTTTTCAGGGGTATCTAAATACTAATTTGCTTGCTTTAGTTATGTTTAGTGTGGTTTTAAGCTGTGGACCTCAGTGTTGTCCTGGTGCCTGCCTGTGGGTCACTTGTGAGACAGACCTGAACTTCCTGTTGTTTGTGCCGAAACTGCTAAGATTGTGTTTTTCTGTTTCACAAAAAGCTGCTGAGCACAAAATCCCTCCAATATTCTAGCATGTGGTGACAGGATATCATCACCCTAAATTTACTCCAAATTACAAAAAAAAAAAAAGTTGTCATTAATAACTTACTGTTCAGAAGAGCCAAGTAATAGTTTTTCTGTTGTGCTTTGGTTCTAAACAGAGAACTTAGGGAGGAGCTACCACTTTTTGTTGTTTGGTTGGTTGGTTGGTTTTTAGCCCTTTTTTTTTTTTAATTTATTGGAAGGGTGATTGTTTCTTGAATGAATTCTTATTTGTGTGTTTTTTTAATTTGGTTTCTTGAACTTTGAATAGGAGGTGAGCATGGGAAGTATCAGTTTTCTGGCTGCGAGGGTGGGTGGGTCACTGCTGGCAGTAAAGACTTTTTATAAAAAGCTACAGAAAATAAAGCTTTGACTGTTCAGAACTATTTTAATGCACTCAGTGTTCTTTACAGACTGTAAGTGAAGTGATGAGTACACCAAGTTACAAGTGCAGATTTCTAAGAATGCTTGGTTCTTAGAAACAACAAAATGATGTTGTTAACACTGAGCTGCCAGAAGGTCTAAGAGTGGGTGCCTTTGGGGAATCTTGCTGTAACAGCCATGGGAAAAGAAAAAAAAAAAAAAAGACAGACACGTCTTTGTTTTAACCAGAGCCCTCTTATCAGTAGATTGCTGAGATAAAAGAGAAAGGTGACAAACTGAAGAACGAACTTGAAAGTGTTCTAGTGGGAAACCTCCATCTGGGCCCAATGAAAATTGTTGTTTAGTTTTTAAGCATTAGTTAAATAATTTTCTATGTCTGGCATTATTTCAGCAATCAAGTAACTGAATATCCTTTTCTGCAGTTAACTCAGAAAGTCAATCCCTTGGATAGCTGAAGATGTCAAATAAATATGTAATCGTGCAATCTGATTGAGTTCTAATGCTGGTGAGCAAACAGCTCAAAGGCTTAGGGAGTGCTGCTAGTCACCACGGGCTTATTTTTTATGTGATACGGGCTGTGTTGCTAATCAGACGTGGTATGTTTCTGTCTTTCAGATTTACCACTGGATTACAGATTTACACGATTTTCCTCAAATAGCTCAGCAACTGCCGGGTACTACCCAGGCCCTCCGAGAGCGCTGCTGCCAAATGAGGAGTCAGTGACTATGAAATAGGTTGTCGGCTTTTTCCTTAAATAATCCTGTGGCCCTTACTTAAACTGCTATCAAACGCTAATTGGTGAAAATGCTGTGTGATGCTTCATAAAATAGAACGATGGATTAAAGCAGACTCCTCTGTAGACTTGTGTTTCACTGGTTGCTCCAGTCCGGACGGAGCAGATGAGCAATGCATCCTTCTCTCTCAGTCTCCTGACCACCACTACCTTTCCCAAAGTGATAGTGGCTTTTTCCATGCACTACCCAAAGCCTTCAAGAGAAATGTGCTAGTAATAACTCATCCCAAGTTACATTCTACACTTTCAAGGACGTTTTCAGTATTATCACTATTTAAGGTGATGCTGTAAACTCCAGGAAAGATATGAACCAGACCCTCAGCTGTATTTCATTAAGAGCTACCTTGGACAGCCCAGGTTATCACCGTAGATCAGCGTTTTACAGGCTCCGAGGAATTTATTCTCTCACTGTAAGTGTTCTCAGAGATACAGAAAGACAGAGAAAGATGCATCGTACCCAAAAAGAGACTTCCATGGGATTAAGGCAGCTAAATGCAGACTGACGGTCCTGAAAGCCTTTGTCACACGCTTCGTATTCCTGGAAGTGCCTAACCACTATTCAACAGTAAGGTTCCCTACATGCCTTTTCCTTCTTTAGTCTTCAGTACCTCAAGCGTCAGAGCTCTTCTGCAGAAGGCAGTAACACCTGTGTACAGTTCCCTTCTCAGCTTGAGTGGATTCACACTCGCAATTCTTCCAAGAGTAGGAAGGACACAGCACCCAGCTATCTAGAGACATCTTTGCTAAGTACAGCCTCAGCACGGAAGAGAAGCAAGACTGAAGACATAAACTGAGTATGTGCTTTCTCACTGGCTAATTTAGGCAAACAGGCATCCTGTTCTCTATGGATTCAGTTCCAAAGACCCATTCTCCAGCACTTTTGACAGGGAGCCATCAGTATCTTAACACAGGGTGGCAGATGCAAATTTATCTCAGCAGTTTTGTCACACTGGGATGATAGAATTGTGGATAAATGTCCCTCAAAGTTTAAAGAACAATATATAGAAACTTTATTTTCTTGTTTTCAAGAAAAAGAACTTACTTTCTTCGGCCTTGACAATTATCAGAATGGATTTAATTTATGTTAACACTTGATTTGTGTCACTCCATATTTTTGCAGCTTCACCAGTTAAAATACTTTGTGTCAGAATCAGACACAAACACCATTCTACCTCATTTCAGAGACATCAGCTTTTATTTCTGTATTTTTTTCCTACCTTTACCTAGGATGTTATTTTTACATTCTTGTGGTCCAATATACTTACAAGTAATATGTAACATTTCCAATTTAACACATTGCATTGGTTTTTTTGAAAGGGAAATATAAAACAAATGAGGCAAAAATTGAGAAAAAACTCCTTAAAACAAGATGGGTGAGGAAGGAAAATGAGGTTGCCATTCTCCTCCTCATGGACTATAGGCTGAAAATACTTGACTTAAGAAGGTAATAATAAGTAAGACCTGAGTTTATTTTGAAATGTTTTAATTGCCATCAATGTCTTGGGCAGCAAATCTGGGTCATGATAAGGGTATGATTTGTGTTAAGCAGAGAGATACCCAGATTAAAATCCCAGATACCTGATTACAGCTTCATTTGAAATTCTAACCTGAATCAAATAATCCTCTGCAAATAATTTCTAACTAGGTTATGGTCCAAACCAATATTGTGTACCCTCATGCTTTTTGTGTTCTAAATTTGGAACTGATTTTTGTAGATAGGGCTTTTTTTTTTTCTTTTTTCTATCTTTTTTTTAAAGAAAATGAATTAGAATTGAATCATGAATGAAAATTAGAGTGAAAATCATCTAAGTCTGGCGTCTCAGTGGAGAAGTAGTCATTTTTTTTAATGGAAAGGTGACAGGTTCTAAGGACAGCCTGAACACAAAGCTCACCAGGATAAACACATATATGGACTTGCTCTACTGGGAGGCAACGCTTCTGAGGAAGGCTGTCACCAGCCACTTGCACTTGCTGCTGGAAGAAGTAGCAGAGAAAGTGGATGACAGAAGGCTGCTGCAAGCATGACTCCTCTGCCTGCCACCATGGACTGCAGGAAGACTTAGGAAAAATAATTGAAGTGATTGCTCTAGAAACAGTGTTCTTGTGAAACCAGGACTTAACAACTTCTAATAAAAAAATCTTCTTATTCAAGAATCTCTGAAAATTACAAAGTGGATGTTGTCAATGGAGGAACTTTAGGAGGGCCGTCGGTGCTGATGGGAGCTCTCTTGGAAATGGAGGTGGCGTGGAGACCAAGGAGAAGAAATGTAGTAGAGATCTGGCCATATTTAACATGACACTGTAAAGCCACCACCTTTGCTTCCTTTTTTCTCTTTTTTTTTTTTTTTGCCTCTGGAAATTTTTGAGATTTCTTGGGTTCTGTTGTGAGAGGACATTGACAGAAAGGTCACTGAAGGGCCTGCAAAACTATCTGGAATATTGGCAGGGAGACAAAGTTGTAAAGATTCATTGAAATCAGTGTGTCTGGTTATATAGCCCTGAAAGACACAGTTTTGCTTAAACTAGAGATGAATACCAAGTTTCTTTTGGCATCTGTTTTGGTATAAAGCACACGTGTCTGAGTTTTAAAATAAAGAGAGGTTATTTCTGAAAAAAATATATGTTCTGTGAATTTCCTTCATAGATGGGTGGTGAAAAGAAAAAAAAGAGACAAGGAGGTCACCATGAAGGAGTGCAAGGAGAGGTTCGTGCTGCTGCCTCAACCAAAGCCAAATCTGACCCACTATGGATGACACCAACCAAAAACCAGTCTAAATTGATATCTTGAATAAATGAATGCCTTTAATACCTATAGGGAAACCAGCTTTGCAAAAATGCAAAGCAGAGCTCACTGTAAGAGTTTCCTGAACAGGGCTTGTTCCTGGAAACCAAAGGCTTCTTAATCCCCAGTGAGCAGAAGTTAAAGAAACAACCGCAGAGAGCTTCTCCGTGGTGGACACGGGGCAGGGCTGGACACAGGCTGCTGCTTCTCCCATCCTGAGTCCCAGGTGTGTGATACTACAGCAATGCTGGAGCAATTCCTGAGGGGATTCCTGGGAAAATTTGTCTGATGTTGGGCACCAGGAACCAGCACTCCCAAAACGGGTTGAAATCTGCATAAGGAGCAACCAGCCATTGTCCAGCCAGGCATGAGAGCCTACCCAGGGGAAAAAAAAAAAAAAATCTATGAAATGGTGACACAGTAACATGAAAAGGGGGTGGTCATGCACAGATGTGCAGTGGGAAGATCTTCTGGGATGCAGAAGGGCGCCAGGGCTCCAGGCGATGTGGCTGGACCCTCAGCAAGTTTGCTGATGACACAAAACTAGGAGGGGTGGCTGACACCCCAGAAGGCTGTGCTGCCACACAGAGAGACATGGACAGGCTGGAGAGATGGGCTGAGAGAAACCTAATGAAATTTAACAAGGGCAAGTGCTAAGTGCTGCACCTGGGGAGAAAACCATGCTGCCATATCCTTCTAGGTCACGTTTTAGCCAGCAGCTGTGCAGGGTTTAGGGTTTTTAACCGTCTTTATGACAGGTCCTTTAGAACTTAAGGGGATATAACATACCTCACTGGCAAATTGGAGCTATACTGATGTAATGGCTATAATGGTGCAGCCACAGACATCTATTGTTAACTGCTCATGAAGCTGCCCTTCCAGCAGCCATGTAGCTCATCCAGAACCCCCCAGGGAAAAGGCTCAGTCCCGTTAAAAATCCAGTTGCCTATAATTTTGTTTTTTTGCAATCCTGAATAAGTGGAACATCAAACCCCCTTGGTGAGTCACAGGACAGGGGGACAAAAAATAAATAAATAACATTGGAGGTTTTCTTCTGAAAGCTCTCGATGCAAGAAACAAATCCTGCTTTTCCGTAAGCATTATAAATAGAAATGCTTAACTTGAAAACAGCCTGGATTAGGGCCAAAATAAGATGGAGTCCAGGAAGTCAAACAGACTCGGAGATTTCCATCTGGAAAAGCTTGCCAGCGTCTTTACGGGACGAACTGGGGATTCCTATCCGTGGGTCAATGGGCTCGTACTGTAGCCAGCGTGACTGCCCGCTTTCTTGAACACAGGGCAAGGGTGTAAGGGAAATCTTTTCAGTATGAGGTGGGTACCCACAGCAGTTCTCTGGCGAGCATGGGAAGACCGCAGGGGTTTTGCAGCTGGCCAGATGTCACAGTTCACAGAAGGGCAAACATCTGAAGCACCGCGTCTTAACTTCTGCCCCCGCTGCAGCTAAACTGATTTAATCAGAACTGCCCTAAAAAAATGCAGAGATGGAGCTGTCTCCAGGGAGTATGTATGACTACAAGCAGAACAACCAGTTGCTGGGGCACCGTTGCTTCAGAATGCATTGAGTGGAATGGGTGGCTGTGGTAGCCTCTAGTGCTGCATGTGTAAGTGTTATATTTAAGTGGAAATTGATTTTTAGTGTTGTGTTTGTGTTTGATCTAATACCCCACCTTTGAGCCTTGGCTTCAACTAGGATGCAGCAAATCAGAGTGAAGTGCTTTCAAAGAGAAATGGAGAGTCAGTTGCAAGTTCAAATACAGTCTCTAAGTTGTACCTTTTTCATTTGCCCATCTCTAGTGTATGGAGGAAGAGAGAGGGAGCATGAAACACAAGAACTAGGGGTGGGGATAAGTAACTTGTAATTATTTTCATGAATTCCAGCAGTTGTTTAATTGTCTGCTTGGGTTTCCACATATCAAGTGACTCCATAAAATAGGTGGCTTTAAGCCTTATTGCAAATGGAAAACATGATTGCAACATATTTGGCATCCAGAGAGGGAGATTGTGGCAATCGTCTCTCAGGGAGCACTGACAAAGTCCATCTTTAGAAGGTTTCTCTCATGATTTGTGCTCCCCAGAGGATACTGCTTGGTTTATAACATTGTAGAAATTTGGATGGGAAGAAGTTGACGTGTTGAGAAAGGTCACATATTTGAGAACATAAAGTAACAACCAATTAATCTGAATGAAAAGTCACATGAGTTTCCCCACACACACACTCCAACCTGTTCTGATCATCATCAGAAGAAAGAAAGGGTAAGGCTAATGAAGGAGGAGGCCAGCTAGGCAACCAGACAGCTGCCAGGAGACAAACCTAAACCCAGTTGATGTCTATGATGCCTACAGCACTATAAAAGCAACTAAAATTATATTGTCCTACTGCTGTCATAATGGATTCTGCTGTTGAAAGGCACAGACCAGATGATACGCGTAATTTTTTATTGAATCCAGATCCTTTTTGGTGTTTCACAGGAAGTACCTACGTACCTGCTTTATGGCTGCTGTCTTCCTAACCATGTCTGAGGACCATGAATCTGTCTCCATTCCCCATTGTTTTACCTCTCTCCTTGCTGAGGTTACTGATGCTGCAGCTTCCCATTCACTAAGAAACCTGCAGGAATTTTTTCTCATCTGACTTTCTGTCTGCTGGCCTCGGGCTAAGTCAGGCTGAACACATGGCGAGAGCAAGAAAGAGGGAAAGAAAGGAAATGTAAAGCAGAGAAAGATGTTCCAGTTACATCCAAAAAAGAGCTGTTTAGGAAACATGTCTAGTGCTTTCCCCTTCCAGCTACCCTACTGGTACTTTGGCCACCACAACCTAGAAGAGTAAAACTCCATCTGTGGGCAAGGGAAAAGCATTTCCAGCTGGTAGATACAGAAGCAGACAAAGGAGGGACGAAGAGTTTGTTGCACCAATGCATCCTTCCAGTCCCATAAATGTACCTGGCATCTGACAGACCTGTAGGAAACAACTGTATAGATCTTCTTCTGAGAGAAATCGCTTTGCGCTACCCTAAATGTGCCCCAGCCAGAAAGGTGTCCTAATGAGCTTAGACAAGATTTCCAGATTCCCAGCCCTCTCTGATTCTCGGGGCTGATTTCAGGCCACTCCTTTTCATTACCTCCTTTTGGAGCTGTGATTATTTCTGCCTGTTGCCTGCACAGTGAGCCAGAGCCCCAAATCCCCAAGTAGTAAATCCTATGAATCATGCAACACTCATAAAGTTGAAGGACGTAGTAGGAACAACAAGGTTAGGCCACTGTGTGGTCCACACCCCGTCTGGAAAAGAGGAGATAGCCAACTTTCCTCCATACGAGACTGGAATTGGGATAAGTCTTGAAAATTAGAGGAGTTGCCTTCATGTGGCACTAATAAAGTCTAAGGGGAAGAGTTGGGCAGAGCAGCCCAGAGCAAGGAGAGCAGAGTGAGCACTAAGCAAATCTCTAAAATTGCAATTCTGCAGTTCAGCTACAAGAAAAGAATGGCCAAATGCTTTTGTCCTACAGATTTCAGCTCACAGCACTAAGATCAGAAATCATGACAGCTGGGCATAAAACACAAAGGGAACGCAAGGGTTACAGTCATAAGAAAATCAATTGTTTTGGATAATTAGTGAAGGAATCTCGAGAATTTTGTATTTTTCTCTCGTTTGAAGAGTTTTGTCACTTAGTGACAAAAGTAGATGTTCCTCTTACATAGAAATTAGAGACTAAACAGATCACACAGAGACTAGGATTTCAGTGATAGGAGATAGCTAAAAAAAACACAACAGCAACAACAAAAAACAAAACACAAACAAACAAAAAAAATAAACCACAGAGAAAAAAATAAAAGAAGAAAAATATGCCGTTGTAAAGACTGGGCATGAAGAAAGAAAAGAATGGCCAAGGCTGTGTATGTGGAACAGACTGAATGACATACAGCTTCCTTCTTGAGGCCAACATCCTCAGTCATAAAAAAAGAAAAAAGGAAATATCCCCCCATTTTCACAATTGAGAACCAAAGGCTTTAAAAAGTATGAAGCATCAGCAGATACTTTGTTCTCCTCCAGAAAGGATGAGCCCTGCATCCCTGGCTTCATGCAGCCCTGCTGCCTCCCTTCCCCGCTGCCCTAACACAGCAACAGGGGCTCGCTCCCTCTTCACATCCTCACGACCCAGCTTGTGGATGCAGCAAGAAAATAAAGTGCATTTCCCTTCCCTGCAAGCCAGATGACCACAGGGCCTTCTTGTAAGTCTTCCCTTCCCAAACATCACTTACTACAAGGGGGGAAAAGGACAGATGTTCTCAAAATCTCATAACCAAGAGCTGTCTGCTCACAATGTCTCTGGTGCAGGAGACAGTTTCAAGACACACACTGTATACTTTGGTGTCTAAGACAGTGACTTCTATGTGTGTGACCCAAAAAAAATGCTGTTATTGGAAAAGGACAACATTTCCCACATACATTTGGCTCAGTCACACAGAGACCAAACATTTCATGTTCCTGGTAATGTTGCTTGCCACAAAAGCCAAGGAAAAATAAAGAACATCTGACGTATGAGCAGAACAGCTTCTGACCTGAACAGTTTTCAAACAATTTCCATGGAACACGCTCTGCACAACCTGGCCAAGTCAATGGTCTTTAGCTCCAAAAGGTAAATTTAGCTTGTCTCCTAAATCCATTCTGAAGCAATGCCACCAGAAAGGTCAGACTCCTGTACATTACAGTGTCACATGATGTAATTTAAGGGAATGAGAGATACAAAAATTATTAATCTCAGTGGAACCTTTTCAACAAAATAGAAGAAAGGAACAACTAAAGTAGGATTCTGATACTTGGGAACAGAGAGGGAGTGGGAGGTTTCAGGGACAGAAGCACCAAGGGAGTGGAAATTGTATGATGGCATGGTACAGTCAGTCGTTTAAACCAACTTTAGGGCTGGTGGCAAGAACAGGTAGCTGAGGGACTTGATTCTTCACATCCTAAAGAAGACATCTAAAGCAGATCAGACAAACTCTGCCCCGAAAGTATCAGCCAAGTATAGAACAAAAGTCTGTGACACGTTTAGAGGTTAGATGGATCCCATCCAGACTTTCTTCCCCAGACTGAAATTGTTTTATTGTTTAATTGTTTTCTTTTTGCTGTCATCAGCAACAAATTCACTGGCATGCAGCACAGCTAGCAAATCACAGAGAGAAGCTCAACCTTAGCAACGGAGGTTATACCCATCGCTAAAGAGGTGAAGGGCATTGGAAGATCAAAGACGAACCATAATCCTGCCTGTGCAAGTAGCATTTTGAACATAATCATCCAAAACAGGACTGGAAAGAACCATGACAGGACATCTGGCCCACCCTTTGCTCTAAGGCAAGATCCATCAGACTTTCTAGCCCTGAACTATTCTTGTCAAGTATGTATCCAACTTGTTCTTAAGAAGCCCCCAGGGGCAAAGGTACCGTTCACTTCTGCTTTATTTACCCTCATGCATACTTTACAGATACTTTTTTTTTTTTTCTATTAAACTCAAATTTCTCTTACTGCAACTTACATGCTGTTCTCAGAGGATGTGGATAAGAGATTATTATCTTTTCAACAGCTTTTATGTAGCTGAAGGCTGTTATCACATCTTCCTCCAATCTTCTCATCTGTTAGGCTAATTTTTTTCAATTTTTCCATATACATGACGCTTGCTAAACATGGGGTCATGCTTGTTTCAAAATTAGTTGTGGCAACGCTGAATTTAATCTAGAAAGGACAGGTGTTGCCTCTCTTAGATATCTCTGAATGGTCCTGTGCACTTCAGCTTATTTAATTAGCCGGACGAGCACGCTGTGAGTTAATGGGAAGTAAAATGAGCCCCGTTTCACACAGAGGGACGTAAGGGGGAGAGGATTTGTGGCTCTCTGCTCTCTGCATGTCTCTCCACCACGGCCAAGCTGCACAGCAGGGCAAGACCCAGGCACAGCCCAGCTCATCCTGAGTGAGACAGGAAGGGAGTGCACAGGCTGCAGGGGAGCCGCAGGGAGCCTCTAAAACACAGACAGGTACAAACAGAGACTAAGGTCAGCATCCTTGTCGAGCATTATGCTGTTCAGAATTGTGAGGTTTGGGTCCATTTTACTTAGAGACAGATACTTAAAATATCTAAATACCTAATGATGTGAATATGTAGCTAGAACTTAGACACCTCCCTCCTCGTCACTTTCAGGCATCCTGATGATTTTAGAAATACGTGGAGAATTTTAGCACATCTGGTCTGACCAGGAAGGCTGAAGCTCTTCTCGTGCTCATTCGTGTCACGACATTAATATTTTACACCTCTACTATCAACGCAATATAAGATACCATCCAAATAGATGTTTAGAAACATAACTTCTCATGATTGATCTAGTGTTTGCATGACTGAAACTGGAGCACTTAGTGCTTTTAGGCATGTCATTACTGGTAGAAAAGCAAGGCTTCATTCCAGGCTCTGGCATTACCCTCAGAGTTGCAGCAACTGCTCGTGAATTTACACTTGTCCATCGTGCTAAGGCCGACAGTGGGTGCGGGAACACAACGGGAGCGAAGGGGTGAAGAGGAATGTACAGTTTATAGTTAAGCCTAGATTGCACATGTTTATTAATCTTGGTAGAACAGCAGGAAATCACACTAAACCACGAGCCTGTTTAAAACCATCCTCAGAAAACACAGCTTTTGCATTTTAAAGACGGGGAACTGAGCACTTAGAGCGCACTGATGGATTCGGTAACATCAGCAAATGTTTATTGAAATGAATAAGCTACGTGACTTATGTGAATGTGAAGAATAAGCACCTTCAGGTAGTTGGACACCATCCTGATCTAGCACATGTAAATATTTTTTATTTTCATTCCAGTACAGTATCTGAAGATGATAAAACATGCTCAACTTTCAGGACCCAACAAACATTTAAAATTCTTCACTTCATCCTTTTTCCATGGTTACAGTGATTGAGAAAGGAAGAAGTGTTCCAAAGGATCATTGATTTTATCCTCTTTTATATTACTTTCCTAAGTATCTTCAAGTGAGTGGGTGCAAACCATCATCAGAGTGATTGGCTTCGAATGGTGATGGCGCTTCACGGTTTTGTTTTA
The DNA here is from genome assembly GCA_004320125.1 of Scolopax mira. Taxonomy (NCBI): domain Eukaryota; kingdom Metazoa; phylum Chordata; class Aves; order Charadriiformes; family Scolopacidae; genus Scolopax; species Scolopax mira. The sequence continues at coordinate 104,415 of BJBW01008144.1, forward strand.
TAGGGGAAACAAAATGTAAGTACTCACACCGTCCTTCAAAGAGCAGAAGGACAATTTGGCTGTTTGTTTCTCTGCCACACACACACACACACCCACCCACACCCACACCCCCACCCACGCCCCCCCCATCCGCGGTGCCGCCCGGTCCGGGTGCAGAAAATCAGGTTAACGACACTCCGGGGTTGGGGTCAACGCGTTCACCGCAGAGAAAAGAGTCCTAAAAGATGAGAATTGGGGATATTTCCGACAACTACCGGCCGGGGGAGGAACGGGCGGGGAGTCCGTGTGCACGCCACGAATAAACAAAATAAAAAAGCGAATGAAAAGAGGGTCCCAGGCAGGACCGGGAGGCTGCAGCCCGGCCCGCCCGGCCTTCCCTCCGACCCCAGCCCCGCTCCGCGCCCCCCGCGAGAGGGGAGCGCTGCCCGCAGCCGCCATGGCGTGAGAGGCGGCGGGGCCGGGAGGGGAGGAGGAGGAGGAGGACGAGAAGGACGGGGGAGAGGTAAGGAAGGAGGGCGGGGAGACGGGAGGTGGAGTGGGAGGGGGGAGTCACTTTCTTCCTGAGTTGAAAAACGCCCCCCCACTCCCCCGCCCTCCTCCTCCTCTCTCCCTCCCGCCCCGCTGCGTCCCCCGGGGCCGCGGAGGAGAAACTTTCCGGCTGCCGAGCGGCGGGGCCGCGCCAGGCAGGGGCCGCCGGCGGTGAGTGCCCGTGCGGTGCGGGGCAGCGCTCCGCTCCCCTCCGACCCCTCCATCCCGTCCCCTCCGCTCCAACGGGCAACCCCCAACCCCCTCTTGCTCCACGGCGGCCCCCGGGGCGGCTGGCGACGGGGCGGGACGCGACGCGGAAGCGTTCCTCCGCCGCCGTGGGGCTGGGGTCGCCGGTTACCGGGGGGTTTGGGGGGGGAGGGAAAGGAGAGGGAGGAGAGTCGGACCCAGAGCTCCCCTTCGCCTCCCGTGTCGCGAGCCCCAAGTTTAGCGGGCACCGTCGGGGGCCGGGGAGCGGGGTCCGGAGCGGGCCGGTGCGGGGTGGTGGCCGGGGGCGTCCGGCGGGGAGCAACCTCCGGGCAGGGGCTTTTTCCTCCTGGCCACGTCGGAGCGGAGGGCGATGCGGCGGGGGTGCTGCCAGGGCCCCGCCGCCGAGACACCCGCACCCTCCCCGAGGTGCGGGGCAGCCAGCAAGGCGAGTCCCGCCTGTCCCGGGGAGGTGCGTGCGGGGAGACACGGCTTTTTTCGGTTTAAAGCTGGACCTCCGGGCGCCGTGTGTGACAGCTTTCTGCTCTCCTGTAGCACCGCAAGAGCCTCCGAGCCTCCGGCTACTGAGTTGAGCCCGCGGCTACTGAGTTGAGCCTCCCAACCATGGGCGTGTGAAAGGTAAGCGGTGGCATCCTCGGGCTCCCACCGAGGGAGGCAGGGAGACAGGAAAAGAGACGCCTGCTCCATGCAACTTCCTGCAGCTTTTCGGGGTTGTTTGGGTTTTTTTGTTATTGTTGGGAAAGTAAGTGGCCTGGGACCACGGCTGTTAACTCAAAAAGCCCCCCCCCCCCGATCTCCTCAGCCCCTGGACGGCAAGTTCCTTTAGCTATGAGTGTGTGACAGCCGGGCATCATCACTCGGTGCATCTCATGCCAACTCTTAGAATTCACTTTGGTATGAATGAAAGTAGCCATTCCCTCTGCTTTCTTGTCATTCCATCTTGAAACAATATAAAGCTGTGATATTTTCAAGCTGGAGTGGCTTCTTTTTTGGACATAAGCAATGGCAATATAAGAAGTAGATACAATTGTGACTGAAATATTGGCAATCGTGCTCAATTAATTGGAGATTTTTGGTCATGTTTAGAAGTTCAATTGCAATTTAAATAACGCTAAAGTTTTAATATAATCTAAACAAAGGCAATCTCAGCTAAATATTTCTGCATATGTTTATCATGCCAACAATTTTTAAAACTCATTGCAGTATTTCAAAAAAAGGAACAATTCAGCTGAAGGGCAGCAGTGGGAATCAATAATTCAGAGGCTGTTTATTACTCTGAAATAGTCTTGCTGGGTAGCCTCGGGTCAGTCACTCCACCTCTCCATGGCTCTGGTTCCTTCCTCATAAAGCAGATAAATGTGCTTGCTTGCTTCACAGGGGTGTTGAGAAGTTTAATTAATTTGTTTCCTAACTAATTGGAGATGCCTGGGTGCATTTTTTTTTTTACAGAAGTGCTAAATATTATTTTAACTATGAGTTCTTTTACTGTGTGTCATTGCTTATATGTGTTTCTTCAGTCATCTAAATTAGCTAAGTTTTTAATGTAAGTCAACAAAGTAGCAGTTCCCTTAGCAAAGGGATTTTCTTGAGTGCCTGTAAACTTCATGGGGATGTGAAACAAAAATGTACTAATCACAGCATATTTTATTGGGACAGAACAACTGGTACTTTAAAAAAGTTTCATTTTTGTTTTTTGTTATTCCGAGTAAGAGTTTGGTTTTGTTGTTTTGCTTGAAGCATTGTGATACTTTGCATAATTTTGAATTGCCATGAAAAAAAAATGGGGGCTGTTATTTAGTAAAAGAGGAAGAGATGAGAACAGTTTAAAAACATATCTGTATCTTCTGTGGTGCAGACTGACCTCAGAAGACACTTGGTCTGCTGGTTTTCCAATATGTTCATATCCAGACTCTTCTAAAACCTATTATTTGGTCATAAGGTGTATGGATTGCAAAGGGAGAAATATATGAACTGAACAAATTGATTGCCTATGGTAATAGTCGATAAGTTTCGGTTGCCCAACTGAGGTCAGTTTTTGTTGTAGTTTGTATTATTTGTTGCAACTAGATATTCAGTAAATGTCTGCACCACAATGGAGAGGACAATGTGTTTACTTACCTGGCTAAATGTTAGATGGGATTTCATAGGTTGCATACAGTTAAAAGTAAAAAGGAGCAACTAAAAGGTAGTTTTAGAGTGACATCTCAGTTTTGGTAGTTTCTAAAGGCTCGCCTCAAATGCCATGCACGTGAGGTCTGTGAGTACCATTTCTGTTCCTCAAGTACAGTAAGAGCAAGCACGTAACGCTTTTTCAAAACTGGATTCAAATAAAGCTTAGATCAGTGGTAGAAAGTCATTCCCATCACCAGCCAGCTGTTGGGTTGAGAAGGCAGTGAGCTTATTTGCTGGTGGAGAAATGGTCACATCCATGGGTAGCTGTCAGTCTGAGAACTGAGGTTAAATGAAGCTGTAAATGAGTCTGTAAAACTGAAGTATCCCTTCTCTCAGAAGTGATTTCATTCAGCTAAAACTGAGTCACGTTCCTAGGCTTGTGTGTGGAAACTTGAACATCTGGTACCCACAACATACTCTGGCAACGAGCAGAAAGCAAAGTAGTTACTACTGCTATTGTTTCTGGACTTTTGCAAGAAATAAAACCTTTTTTCCCTGTTTGTTGGGTTTTGGAGGTTTTTTGGTTTGGTTTTTTTTTATCCCCTGAAGGGATTAGAAACATAAAGAAACAAATTTCTGTAACTGTCGTATCCTGGTTTAGACTTGGTAATCTGAGTGTCTGGAGAGTGAAAGAGAATATGGCTTTTGTTTTGCAAGTCGTATTTAATTGGTAAATATGATATCTCAGCAGCAAGTTTGTCCTGGCTGTTTATACCTCCTTTGCTGTCTCCATTCAGAAATGGAGAAAAGGAATACAAAATAGCTTAGTTACAGTAGTGTAGTCCCCTAAAGCTATTGAACACAAACTGGCACCGTGGTTTTAAGACTGTAGGCACGTATTTATTATAAATAGATTCCATATTTGGCAGAAAGCCCTTCCTTTGAGCTTCTTTTCTTGTACTTACAAAGCATGGGTAAGTTTTGTATGATGTCTGTCAGCTCAGCTGAGCCCAGCAGGGATATTGTGAGGTGTGACAGAGCACCATTAGCAAAAGCCCCAATCCCTCGTGTGCTGTGCTTCAGCCAGACTCTGTTATCTGCTCAGGATGGGAACAGAACAGAGAAGGGGATTAACGCTTGCTAGGAAGAAGGAAATTTAGCTGATGTCACCCGGGACCTTTCTCACGAATGCTTTGTCAGTAGAAGTTTGGCAGAAGTGAAGTGTTGGTAAGGCAGAGCTGACCCGGGGCGGGGGGGTCTGGTTGTTTGGGGAACTGGGTGAAGGTTGGAGTGCTGGAAGTAGTTTCTCACATCAGGTGCTGATAATTACACTTTCATCCTCTCTGGGGACACGGTCAGGTGTGAAAGCCCAGGCACAATGCGGCCATTATGTCCTCAGCCTGAAATTACCTTTGTTTGGTCTTTCTTTCTGGTTTTCCCCTCTGACAGACTCACAGAGGGTACAGTAGAAATCAGCAATAGTGTCACGTAGAGTGGGGCTGTAGGGACCTCAGTCACTTGACTCAGGCAGGTATGTACCCCAATATCAGGCAAACAACACTTTAACATAAAAGTTCTTTTCACCACAGATGTCCTGATGTATGTTCTTGTTTTCTTTTTGTTGGGTTTTATCAGAAATAGTAAAAATGCTGAATGCTTGATATAAACCTGTTCTGCCCTCTTAAGTCTTCTAATCAAAGGCCTGCCTATTATTTTCGGAAGTTGTTTGAATGCATTTTTGTGGATGTCATGTCATTTTAAAGCCTTGTAACCGAGGTGCATTGCATTTTTTGCCAGAACAATGTGTCAGGTTTCAGCTCTGCTGTGAGAGGTGTACCTGCACAATTCAAGGTCGGAAAAGAGATTATTCAATTCTAAATTCCGTAGTTAACCTTTAATTTAATGGTTGTTCTGATGCCTACTCGCACAAATTGGTCATGCCAATTTGTAGCTAAATTTTGCAGGAATAATGTAGCCTTCTAACTCCACCTGTATTTGAGGCTTCTGTCCATGAAAATGTGCTTGTTACTTCTTGTCAAGCCTGTTCTGGGCAGCAGGGAAGCCAATAGTGATAACACTGGAGGAACTACGTGACACTTTATTGTCTCTCCAAGTTTGTACCTTGAAAAAGATCAACTGCCTCTGGGTACTTTATCTATGAATGGATAGATAAGCAGACAGACTATATGCTACATATATGTATATAAACCATAGATAATGACATAACAGATGAAAGCAGCAGAGGTAATGACAGAATTGTACCAATAATAATGGACAATCTATTGGTCTGCAGTGAGAGGTGACTGCTGTGTAGAGTGGTGCAATTTAGTTTTGCAAACACAGAGGTGTCTATCCTGTAGCAAAAGGAAGAGGAGTTCTTCTACGTGAATACACATTTGAGGGCTGCCTGCATGCATCTTAAGGTGATATAGATCACAGAATCATGGCATTGTCAGAGTTGGAAGGGACCTCTAGAGATCATTCAGTCCAACTCCCCTGCTAAAGCAGGAACACCCAGAGCACATCACTCAGGACTGAATCCAGGCGGGTCTTGAAGATCTCCAGAGAAGGGGACTCCATGACCTCCCTGGGCAGCCTGTCCCAGGGCTCTGTCACCCTCACTGTAAAGAAGTTTTTCCTCATATTTGAATGGAACTTTCCATGTTCCAGTTTGAACCCATTGCCCCTTGTCCTATTGCTGGAAACCACTGAAAAGAATCTGACTCCATCATCCTTCAACCCACCCTTTAGACACTTATAAACATAAATAAGGTCTCCCCTCAGCCTTCACTTGTCCAGGCTAAAGAGTCCCAGCTCCTTGAGCCTCTCCTCGTAAGGGAGGTGCTCCAATCCCTTAATCATCGTCGTTGCCCTTCGCTGGACTCTCTCCAGTAGTTCCCTGTCCCTCTTGAACTGGGTGGCCCAGAACTGGATGCAGTATTCCAGTTGTGGCCTCACTAGTGCAGAGTAGAGGGGGAGAATGACCTCTCTTGACCTACTGGCCACACTCTTTCCTATGCAGCCCAGGATTCCATTGGCCCTCTTGGCAACAAGGGCACATTGCTGGTGCATGGGAAGTGTGTTATCTAGATCTTTCTCCTCAGTAGTGCTTCCCAGAAGATCCATCCCTAACCTGTATTGGTGCCTGGGGTTCTTTCTTACCACTGATTTATACCGTACCCCACAAAAGTCAAACTCTCTTTCTAGCATGCTAGTAATGTTACCCTGTGCTGCTAGCCTCTAGAAGTACCAAGCACTTCTTTCATAATGTTTTTTTCGCTTGAAGTTCTGCAGCCTAAAATCAAAGAATTTATGAATCACCAAGTTCCAATCTTGCAGAACTTAACTGGAATATTTAATAAAAATGGAACCTATAATCAAGGACCTCATTTTCACATGAAATATTTCCCTTTGGTTATTTTTTTTTTTCTTTACACCTGGATAAGAGACATTCTTGATGGGGAGTTTTGTTCTATGCTTGCTCCTATCATTGTATGAGTTCAGACTCACTTAGTTTCCAAACAGTTTTGCTGTAAATCCATGTTTATATGGGCCAGCAGCGAGCTCCAAGATACAGCAGCAAGACTTGAGCCTCTTCTGTCCTTCAACACAGGCCCAAACTGGCTGTTACTTGTGGAGAAGCTGAGGAGGGGGAAAGCCTTAATTAAACTATGTTGTATAGACATATAATGCTGACGTCTGTACATCCATCTCTTCGTGCATTGCCTGGCACTCACTTCTGCTTGCACCCTGCAAGTCCTGCTTGCAGTTGGACTAGGTGATTGTTGTAGCTCCATTCCAACTAAACTATTCTATTCCATCCTTTTTCAAACTGCAGACAGGAATGACTGGGATAGCCTGTGCAGACCTTGCTAAATTTGGTCTGCACAAGTGCAGCCCTGGATACTCTCCCATTGCCCATCCGCTGGGGGGACCTGCACCAGCTCACAGTTCTTCTGAACAAATCACTTCAAAAGTTTCAAGGAGAAGAGCATATTTTCTATTATCTGCAGATAAAACAAGCATGACCATGCACATATGGTTTAAGAAGGAAATAAGAGCATTAGTAAGTTCAAGTTAGAAAAAAGAGCGTGTGTTTTTTGCCCAAGAAAATTGTTGTGAAAGAAAACAATGGACTTAACAACAAAAGGGAAAGAAAGAAGTTGGGGAAAAAAACCATAACACAATATTTAATATTTTTGTTGTATTTTCTGTCAATGTTTGAAGATCTGAGAGAGAAGAGGCTTGCACTGCTGGAGTTAAATAGTCTGTAGTTACCTGGAACCCAGGCCAGCTTGTGCAAATACAGCTCTGTAGTGTGGTCAGCCTGGCAGACTTTGTCTTTCCAGGTGTAACCACCACTGATTTATACCTTACTCCACAAAAGTCAAACTCTCTGTCTAGCATGCTAGTAATGTTACCCTGTGCTGCTAGCCTCTACCCTAGAAATACCAAAAACTTATTTCATAATGTTTTCTTGGCCTGAAGTTCTGCAGCCTAAAATCAAAGAGTTCATGCACTTTTAAAATTAAAAAATATAGAGAGACGTGGGAGAGAGAGAGGTTGGTGCCTTTCATCCAAAGGGATCCATATTTTACACCACCAGAGTCCCAGGACCTGCTGCATCTCAAGTAAAGATGAAAATCCATCTAGTTTTACCTTGGACTAGTAGGATTTGGCTGGCACATGCAGTTCCCCAGGATGTTTGCTCTGTACACACACAGTGTATCTGAGGAAAGGTGAGAGACATCAGCCATACCAAGTATGCCTTTTTTCCCCTCTGCTGCTCAGTGAGGATGCTGCATCTGAGGAATCTAGAAATACACAAGACAGAAAACTCAGGTTCCTCTTCAGCTGGAGATACCTGGTTAGAAACATTTTGCTAGGAGTGAAAAGTTGTCAGCAGCAGCCAGAGAATAAGAAGTTAAACCTGGATTGAGAAGAAATGTTACAAGGGAGGAGTCAGCTGAAGATAAATACCTGGCTTGGGAAGGTTTGGCTTTAAAAAAAGAGAAAAGAGAAAATAGGATTGGGGGGAAGGGAAAAAAGAACGAAAGTAAAGTAAGTAGCAAATTAAAAAAAAAAAAAAACATGGAGAAACAAACCTGGTATATAATGATGGGGGAGTAAGAAATTAGAATTTCATCTGTACAAGGTTTCTCTTTGTGATTAGATTAAGAGAGAAAATAACAGAAGACCACTGATAAGCACCTTTTGCTGTGGCCTTTCCCCGTTTCCCCCTACCCACTCAGCTGGTCTATGAATGGCCAATCAGCAGAACAGGCAATACCAACAGCCTCAGTCACCAAGCAGGAGACTGGTTTTTTGCTGGCAAACCTGTGTCTCTTCTCAGGTTAACATTCTTTTCAGACAAACCAGAGGTTTGACCATCTTCCTCAGAAAGACATCAACCGGGCAACAAGTTTAAAGAAGCCTGTGCCAGTAACTGCAAATGTTGTAAATTACTCACACTTGTGAGTGTCATGGGAGAACATCAAAAGCTTCTGCTGGTTTTGTGATTGTTTGGAATGAGATAGGCAGTGCCTATCACCAAAACCTACCTTGGTGAAAGCTTCCTGTGTCATGCAGCTTTACCGTCCTGCCAACTATCTTTGGTAGGACATTTCTTATCTTCAGTTCCTTTCCATAGGGATCAAGTGTTCCTGGCCATTTTTGACAAAAAGCTCTGTATGGTTATTAGCTTCAATACTATTCCTGGGCTTTAGGGAGGAGGGAGACTGTGAGGTTAGTTTCACGGTGACATTGACCTATGCATGACTTCCTTACCCAGTATCATATTGTTATTCTGACTTGTCACCTCACTGGCTCCTGTTTACTTTCATGAACTTACCTGGAACACATGACTAACTGGTGCCAAGTTCAGCTTCTCCTCTGCAACACACTTTTCTGATTAAGAAGCCGGTGGCAAGAGATGAAGTCATATTTGTATAATTATGCAGCAATTCACCGTTAACCTCTCTTGTTATTTTTAAAAGTATGTTGCTATGGGAAAATGCTCCTAGAGTCAGTTATTTTGAAGTTTTCCTCTTAGCTACTTAAACACCTCTTTTCAGTATTTTCAAATTTGAGGAAAAACCTTTGTCCAGTTAATGAACTTAGATGCAGGTATGTTGTTCACTCTGCTGGGAATGAAGTGTCCTACCCACCACTCCAATACTTCAGAGCAAATCACTACAATTCTTAATGAGCATTAGCCTATATTTAAAAAGAAAGTAGGTTTTACAGCTTAGGACAAAGTTTCTTTTCCTCACTTTATTAGAAGTGGACAAAGTAGGAATGGTACAAAGCTAATAATTACTTCTTTTAAAAACACGAACAGAGGAACAGAGTCCAAATCAGACAAAGTTCAGAGTTTGCTCTTTTCTTTAAGTAAATTTACCTAGAACTTCTGTGAACTTTAAATCAGACTTTTCTTTTCTTTATTACCTGAGGTGCAGACTCCTGAGCTGTGACTGATACTAGGCATCTATATTCCTCCCAGCTTTAGGGTTGGCTGTTACTATCATGGAAAACATTAGCATCAGCTTCACCTTTTTGCAAAACAGTCAGCATTTGGTTTGGCTGAACAAAAAATATTTTGGAATGAACCTCAGTGACCTTCTGCAAATTGATAGCCGGCTTACAACAGGCAAAGTTGAGTCACCAGTTGTGTGGGGTTGAAATCCAACCCATATCTTTAGCATATCTTGCATTGCCAGTGCAATCAGTGTTGTGACACTCTCAAGTTTTAAAATAGCTTTGAAGAACCTCTAATTAAATTCTGATTGGATACTGTACATTACACATAATCTCTGGGAGGAGGTGAATTTAGACATCTACTCTGTAAAGTTTGGGTATTTGGGTTCTCCTGTTCTATATGGGTTTTCCCGGGAAACTTCCAGTTCCTCAGAGGAAAGAAAATTCTGACTTCCTACAGATTCACACTCTTCTGGTGGATGCAATCCATGTCTATTCCTTGCAGGCATTCTGACATGGTTTTGATGAAGTCCACAGTGCTTAGAACTTCCTTTGTAAATCCAGTCCAATATCACAGGGAAATTTAAGCTCTTCTGGGATAGGGGTGCAAAGACTGTATCGCTGATTTGACTTCACATTTCTGGGTCTTTACTGAACTTCCTTCAACCTCCCACATCCAAATACAGTGCAACAAAGTTTTTGGAAAGGGAACTGTTTCACCGCTGGCAGGCTGTTTTACTGGGTAGAAGGGATCAAGCTGTGTAACACTTTACATTTCATGTCCCAAAGTGTAGCCTCTCCTTTAAATGTTTAATTCATTTCTGTTCTCAGATTTTATTAACATTTTTCAAGAGTATCCCCTAGGTAAATACTTTCTGCAACAGTTTCCTTGTGTGCCAGGTTCCCCGCCAACAGCCCTCTCTTGACAGCCTGACTGCAAAAGTCAGCTACAGGTTGCCATGTTAGAAGCTGCATCATAATATTATTCTCAATAATTGGTAACCCTTAGCTTTAGTAGGAATAATACAGATCCTGTATCCACCTTCTATAATCCAGTGAATGTTTGAGGAGCGTTCATGCTGTTACCTACATACAGCAGAGGCACAGGACTGCTTATACTTTATTACAAAGTGCTGTAATTTTGCCCACCATGGTTTAGTCCCTTTTATTTTATTTTATTTTTAAACTTCCCTTGTGGTTTGAAAAGCCATGATTTCCATTATCTCATTTTAAACAAATGAGGTTGAGTATTTGTTGCGACTCTTTGAAACACCAGAGTCACAGTCTGTTGCACACAAAGCAGCTGAATAGTTTCAAATCTACATATCCACTTAGAGATATGTTTTCATCTTGCTCAGCATAACAGCAGTGCAGGATCCCTTCCCTTCCCATAGCGCTTAATATTTCCATCAGGATTTTGCTGTTTTCCTTCCTGGAATTCAGAAAACTCAATGTATCACTGACTTTCTTGGTTCACTTTGAAGAATCTCATCTGTTGCCCATACCCATGTATTTTTTGTCAAGGTCTAGGACGTAGCGAGGTAGAAAAATCCTGTCCCTTAGCTACTGATTGTACTGGAAAAGTGATTTCTCTGGTTCCTTCCAAAATGAAACTCCACAAGACCTAGAGCAAGATGACACTCTCCATCCCTCGTGTCTTAGCACAGTGAGGTAAGGATCTGCAAAACTAAGTGCTAGTGAAGGGCTTGCAGTGCGCCTTTCTCCCCTACTCTTCTGGGCAAGATGAGGAGAGCTGAGCAGATGTGGGGTCATTTCACCTCACCTTGGACCTGCAGGGATAAAAGGGGCCACATTTCTCACTCAGGGATGCAGTGCAGTAGGAGAGAAGAGCCTTGTTCAAGCACAGGTGTGGTGACTTCATCCAGCTTTTTTTTTTTCCACTTTTTTTTTTTTTTTTTTTTTTTTTTAATCCTTCCCTTCTTCAATTTTAGGGAGGGGTGAGAGGAACCAGAACACACCCTGAGCATCTTCAGCTTGGTCTGTGCTACTAAAACTCAACGGATACCCCAGGGAGAAGTGATCTGCCTGAAATCCCTCTGAAGCTATCAGGAATCTGTACTCCTTCAGGCCTGAAGGGAACAAGTTTTTAAGAGTCTCTGGAGAGAGCATAACATTGAAAAGTAACATTCAACTATTTAACTGTATGTCCTTCCTGATAGTAGCTGCAGAGGATATGTCTAACCTCTCACTCACAGGGACACTATGGCAGTGAATTTTCAGTCCCTACACACAGCATGGGAAGAGACAATGTGCTGAAAGACCTTAACTCTCTGACAGAGTCCACTTACAAAAAACCTCTTTGCTCTTACTTCCAGATAACTGATAGGTGGTAATTAATAGGATCATTCTGAGAAATCCTGCTTAGGACTTGATCTGAAAATGATTCAATAATGTATTCTACTGAGTGTACATGGCATGCAGGTACCCAACACATCAGTTGTTTTCCAGCCAATTGTAACGAACTTTTTTTTTTTTTCCCTGAGAGAGGAAAAAAGGTATCTATTGACTAAAATCTCCATCATAATTTTAATGTTTAACCCCTAAGGCCAGAACAATTACTTTCCCTTTTCCTTTGATATCTGATGCCCTCCAGCTGCATTGTAGATTAGCAGACAGAGGTGCTAAATTTAGTAGAATAAGTGTGCATAAGTACTAATTAAACTGTCTTCACCAGCAATGCCTTCTTCCAGGCATCCCTGGAAAAGAAAATACTGGGATTTATAGGCTTTCTAAGGAGATGTGCTGGATACAGAAGCCTGCTGACTGTAATCCCCAATTTAGTTTCATGGGATGGAGTGGTACTTTCTCTGTGTTGTCTTATCTCTGAGGTTCAGTGTGAACCCATAGAGGACTAGCACAACGTTAGCCTGGAAAGACCCACATTTTGGCTGTCCTGAGGGGGAGCTACCATGGCACTTCGATTTATGTGCTACCTGGCTGCAAAACTGGCATGCCCCAGACCCAGGCCACCTAACTTCTTTGGGGCTCACATCTGAAAGCAGCCTTCTGCACTGCAGCAGAAATAGCAGCAGCACGGTGCAATCCAGCAGCCCTTGCCTCTTTCTTTTTGACCCACTCAGTTTGCAGTCTAAGATAATTTCTCTGACTGCTACTGCTGCAGAATGTCTGGGGTCGCTGCGTTTAAGTGAGGTTTTTATTGTGGGTTTTGTTTTTTTTTTTTTACTTCTCATAAAAGATGATGAAAATGAAAATTCTTTGAGTAATTTCTACCCTCATTTGTGCAAGAGCAATGACATTGCCTTCAAACGATGCCTTTTAGTGACACCATGGAAACCTTGGGATTTTTAAAGGATTTGAACAATGTTAATTCAGTGGGAATTGCAGAACAATTCTGCTGGTGTGCCAGGGAAGAGAATTCAGCTTGTTCTCCTTGAATGTGAAAGACCTTAAAACAAATAACTCCAACAAATAAAATACTTAGTCTGGAGTTGCACTCACTTGAAGTGAAATTCATGCCTGGTAACAATCTACCACAAAATGTAGCAATTAAGTCCTGGTTGAGTCCTCAAAATAGGCCTTCAAGATGCATGTTTTGTGCTGATCCTCTCCACGGGAGTGAATTGAACTCCAAATTCTATTTGTTTGCTGAAACTAAGAGAAAGCCAGCAAGGCTTCCCGCGGGTCCCAAGCTCACATTTTCACAGCTCACTCAAGCTGTTGGCATTTTGTTGAATAATTAAGGAATGGTTATGAACGTATTTTTGAGTTTTAGTTTGAATGTGTTGTCAAGATTTTTATGTACTGTGTAGCAGTACACAGTCGTGAGTTGTAATTGTATGGCTGTGTTAAACTTCCTGATTTATCAGATGCCTTTGCAACATGCAAAAAATAACCAGCACATCCCTTTTGATCCTTTAAGTTGACTTACACTAAGCTGTCAACAAGAGCAGAAATGGACTTTTAAGTAGCTGTTATCATCAGCAAACTGCAATATGGTGGAGATACCATTGAAACAAATGAAATGAAAACAATATGAGTAGACACAGCAGGAGTGTCCCCACAGGGCAAAAGGGATTTCATGCAATTGTATGAGTGAGCTTGTATTGTTTGCTTGAACCTTAAGAAGTTAACTTAAACAATATGCACAGTTTATCAGTTGAGCACAAGTTAACTGATAACTTGAGGTCAATAGATTAGGCTTTGAATATTGCTGTCATCTTCCTTTGCTTACAGGGGAGCTGGAGAAAAGCTCTTGAAACAAGATGGAAAAAATCCCCATGGAATACTTCAGATTTGTAATCAAGTCAATATTAAAATAAAACAGTAGATCCAGTGATGAGCTGACCCTAAGCCTTTGTTGTGCAAGACAGGTATTTTTAGGAAATAACTTTTTAGAATAGCACATTAAATAATTTTCTCTAAGGTAGAGCAGAAAAACTATGTATGTATCTGTGTCCCTGAGTACTGTTGTCTGCTCTTTTGGATTAGCAGTCAGCACAAGTATGTTGCACAATATGAAGAAATTCATTAAGTAAGAATACTGCAGTCTTCAGTATCTGAAAGCTAGTAATTTTAAACAAATTTTGGCTGTTTTGTCCCATGACACAGAGCCCATTTTGGAAGACCCCTTGACTTCTGCTCAGCTTGCTTTTTACCACCCCACATATGACTGGGCTTTAGTTTTTCTGAGCTAATTGGCATATGAGCTAGGGAATAGTAGGTGACATCCATTTTACGACACAGATAACAGTTAAAGAAGTGAAATTTCAACTGCAAGGTTAAAAGCACACATAAACTACCACAATACAAAGTGCATGCTAATGGGAACTTTTTCTATAAGGCCATACATGAAACTACCAAAGAAACCTCATTGCACTGCTCTGCTTACTATTACATGCTACATGCACTGCAAGTTTAGTTCAAAGATCATAAATTTACATTCAAAGACTAATCCTTACACCACACTGTGTCATAAATCCCCCATTTCATGGAGGGAGTTAGGGGGGAAGCAAAGAGAGTGATGCCTTGTGAAAATCCCACCCATGATGTTTTCAAGTCTGGCATGAAGATCCAGGCTCCTGACTGCCAGTACCAAGGGTGTTATGTACACCAGGGACGTCTCTCCTCACCTGTCTGTCTTTCTTAGCTCCATTTTCCCTCTGAAAGTCAAGAATTGCCAAAGCCAAGAACTGTGTTTGTACAAAGCCTTCTTCCAGGCCCCTTCAGCACTTACAAACCACTCATGGAGACTCTGTAATTGGTGCGGAGGCTGTAGACATGTCAAAATCCAGTAAAATATACTGTGAATACAGACTGTGCTGCACTGTCCATTTTTGTAAGCCCAGTAATGAGTCCCTAAGAGACAGCCAATAAAGCCCAATTATCCCATCCAAACAGTCGAGCTTTTGAAGGTTGACTGGTTTGATCACTAGTTGTGTGCTGCTGGAAAGACAGCCCGAAAATGGACCAGATCCTGAAGTATTACTGTGAAAAAATCAAATTTGATTAGATTTTTGAGGCTGTGAGACTTCCAGTTCCCTGCTGGAGGTCTGACAAGCAACCTCTTCCTCCTGTACTGCTGCTCCTAGAAAATAAGTTCTTGGTCATGGCTGGGCCAAAAACCCCAAAATATCAGACAGCAATTACTTTTCAGGATACAATTGGTCCTCTTTATATCAACTACAGTGGTCATTTAGGAACAACATGATTTTCTTCCTCTTCTGACAGACATTGTGCTGCCTCTGCAGTATTTTCCATCTGGCAAAGCCCCACACCCCTCATTTATATCGAATAGTGTATCTGCAGTGAGCTATGGGGTAATGAGCTGACTGTCCTAAGGGGGTAAGATCAGGGACTTAGGGTTGGAATAGAATTCTGCATCAGCCCTTCTATAAGGTAGCAAAGTGCCCAACCCATTAAGCAGCCTTGAATTTTAGATTTAAGTTACGCCAGTGGTTTTAATAGCCTTATTATTCACAGAGAAAAGAAGTGTAGGACATGTATGTTACTCTATCAAAGAAGGTCTCTTGGACCACAGGGCATATACTGCATGGCGGGCCTAACCATTCTTTTATTAATTGCAACAGTTTGAAATTTCACCTCAGCCAAGTGCACCCGCTGAGGTCGCCATTCCCTTCCTCCCCCCGATCACACACACCTGGAACCTGTCATTTACATGCACAGTGGCAGATATTCCCCTGCCTTTCTCATGCCTCAGTGAGGGACTCACTCTCAGCTGGCAAGGAGCTTCATCATAACTGTTATTTACAGACATCTGGCATAATACTGACTTTTTTTTTTTTAAAAGATTTTTTTTTTTTAATTCCAGCCTGCTTAGCTGAACTGCCACAAGTTAGAGGTCACAATGGCTTGCTCTTCTACAGAAACAATTCTGTAGTGTCTGATAAGTCTGTGACAGACAAAAACTCAGGAGCTTCCTTGCCTGTACATGCTGGAAAGTCACAAAAATCCAGAAGCTGCTACTCCACAGAACAAGTACCTTGCTGATATTTAAAGGACCATCAAGATCATTGAAATTCAAAGAGATGGAGTTTCTAACTTCCCTTGACAGCATGCAACCTAAGTGCAGTTAAAAATATAGCCAGTGGGTTTTCAAGCGCAGGGTAATGCAGTGCCAGCAATTTAAGGGTTGTGCTGGTGTACACAGAAGTTGCACACTGAGCAGTTTTCGGTTTTAGTCCTGGAGGTAGAAGTGTGGGATTTATAGGAGATGACAAAAGTGATTTTGACCCACTGTCCTCTTCTGCAACTAGTACCTTTGCCCTTCATGCCGTTGCTCTTGACTATCATTTGTGACAGAAGGAGTCTGAGAACAGCAGAGATACTGCACTGGCTCCACCCTCCCCAGAGCTCAGAGCAGCTCACTTTTAAATACAAAAATGGAATCAGAAAGCTGCTGAGTCCTCGTCAAAGCCTCTTTGCTTGACCAGGTGGTAGTCATTCCCTAAACGCCTCAGCAGATTTCCTATAGTCTGGAAGCATGGCTGGCTATTGCCTCATGGTTCTCAGCAGGCACAAGTGGGGCGGCAGAACTTGCTGGGTTTTCTCTTGCCCACTGAGGTATCTGCACTGTCATCCTGTCCACAAAGCGTACCCTGTGTGTTCCACTTGCCTGTATAATTTAGCACTAGTCACATCTTGGCAATACAATATTTATTTTTTACACCCTTTGGCATGTACGACACTTTTCTACAGTAGCCCCACAGATGGCAGAATTACTGACATCTATTTTTTCCATGTGGATTCTCTGATGCAAAGAATCGGTTCATTAACTTGTCCCCCTGTAAGGATGTTAACACAATCTTTCCTGATTATCTGTCATATATTTCCTTAAATACAAGGAAGTATAGTATCACCAATACCTCAAGCACCTCTCCCAAGTTAGAATGAAATTTTCCAATAAATTTAAGAACAATTGTGTAGGAAGATAGACAGACAACATGACTTTACAAGCTATGCTTATCTTAAGAGACCAGGCTACAAAGCCCACAAATGAATACAACAAAGACGGCAGAGGCAAGCTCCTTCTCCCCCAGGTCTGTGAGCAACTACATCCTTCCTTTTGATAAAGAAAAGCAGTGTTTGTCCCAAAGGAGAGGAAGAAAACACAATGTGAAAAGCAGCCTGCATAGGAAATATTCCTAGTAGGCTTAAAAAAACCCGATAGCAATTGCAAGTTCTTTCTCTCATCCTTCAAAAACCCTTTTTCCTGCTGGGAATAACTCACAATACTAAATGGAAACCCTCAGAAAGATGTGCTTACACAGCGCTGGATGCCATCAGACAACACCAAGAGACAGCCTTGCCCTCAAAACCTTATGGTCAAAATGTATTTGCTGGTTTGAGGGCTCTGAAGATGAAAGCTCTTTGACCATGTAAGGGTAAATATATTCCATTTAGGAGCATGAATTTCAACATAGAGCACTTTTGGACATTCAGTGCCTGTGACTTGTTCCTGAGGGGCAGGAATAGCCAACGGGCAGTGTAAAAGCCTGTCTGAAGCAGGAAACTTATACAGGAATCTATGGCCAAGCTGGGACCCTACACAATGGACAATGGAGACGCTGTGGCAAGTAGCAATTATTTTGTAAGTTCAGCTCTCTCTTGTTAGCAAACTTGGTAACAGTAGTAAATAGAACTCTCTAGGAGAAACTATTATATACCAGAGAACAGGGATAGAAGAGTAAAAGTACCTAGTGGAGGAATGCAGTGGTATATTTTTTTGATTATTGATTTGCATCATCATTACTCAGTTTGATGGTTGTTTCTCCTGCTATAACCTTCACGTTTGCATTCCTGGAACAGATGTGACAGCAACTTCTCCATCTCAGCCCTTGGTACCATCCCAGCATCTGTGCCTGTCTCACTCTGCTCTGCTGCTTCTTATAGCAGTCAGATCTCAGTCTGCCCAGTGTACTGCTGTACTCTGAAGTGGTCATTTCTAAAGTACAGGAGTCTTGCTGTTGTCAGTAATTCCAGCAGAAGTAGTCAGAATAAAACAAGTGGTTTGTGTAAAAAGCCAGCATTTCAGGATACTGGTGTTCCAGTGAACAAGGCCGAAAAAGAATTGGACTTTTTCAGCCTTTTGTAAGGTTTTACTACCCTACCCATCCTCATCCCCCCCAACATTTACTTTCAGCTGTGTTAAGGTAAAGATAGCTGAGAGCTG
This sequence comes from Scolopax mira, assembly GCA_004320125.1. Classification (NCBI taxonomy): domain Eukaryota; kingdom Metazoa; phylum Chordata; class Aves; order Charadriiformes; family Scolopacidae; genus Scolopax; species Scolopax mira. Next base: position 122,428 of record BJBW01008144.1, read on the forward strand.
AAAGCTGCATTTTGAGAGCAGGCCATAACCAAGATCTTTAATGCACAGCGATGGGCCAACAGGTCATTGAAGGAGTCTGGCAAGAAACTAAGGAACCTCTTGTAATCTGTACCCTTTGCTGGAGGACCTGCTTGTGTCCTTATGAAGCACTGGTGGCACCAGCAGCACAAACATATGTCCCACTGCTGCCCAACACACACCAATGTTGACCACATCCCTTAGTCCAGGAGAATGGAACTTTGGGGTGAAAGACCGCATACCAGCCCGTGACTTGATTACAGAGATTACTCTGGGGTGCATATTTCCCCACAGCTAAGAGGCTGCTCCACAGCTTCATTGTCTTCAGCAGCCTCATAAATGTATTCCTGGAACGAGGCAGCAGCTCACACTTACAAGCTCCCTCTACTAGAAAAGTTCTGAAATCTCTTAAAACCACTCTGAAATCAAGTTTCTGCTCTTTTTACAGGCTGAGCTTTGTTTTTGCTCTCCCACTTCTGACATTCCCTACTTGTAGTTGGGAGAAAACAGAAAAAAGCAACAACAGGAAGAAAATTGTTGCACAGAGATGAACCTAAGCAATGTAATCTTTCTATGTCAGTGAAAACTTACCCTCCTCTTTTGTTGTTTGGATAATAAACCCTTCACAAGGCTTACGCTACCTGGCAACCACCAACGAAACAAGAGTTTCTGCTGGCTCTGGTCAATGCTCCGCTTTGTGCCAGTCTGCAGACCAGTATGAGCTCAGCATCCTAATCTGTTTTAGGTGAGGTTCTCCATCACCCCTTCCTTTTGCTTGCCTTATTAAATCCCACATAATGCATGGCTCTTGCAAATCAAGCCCCGCTGTGCCAAGCTCAAGCAGGCTACCAAGCCTGTCATGCATGTAATTTCTCACCGGCACTGGATCCCCAATACTGCACGAGCCTTCCTCTTAGGTGGATTTTAGTCTACGACTGCTGCACAGTAAACTGAGAAGCTACCGAGAAGCAGTATTGCTTTCGTGTTCCTCCTTCATGTCGTGGTTAATAAATGTTAAACTTGCTGATGCTATAAAACGGCATCCAGGGATGGTCAATAAGCTGAAAGTATTTATATCGGCACAGACGGAGTTACAATCGTAAGTCCCACTATCTGAATGCATCAGTCTATATGTAAGAACCTGCAACTAGAATTATCCACTAGATCTTAATGAGACTAAAGGTTAATAATGTTATGACAGTAAACGTTTCCACAGTTTTGCGTGTTATGTCATATGTTTGGCCGTAATTTGACTCAAACTCGGTGACTTCCTTAGTTACTATGGTATTGCCAAGCTACAGAGAAGAGAAGAAAAAAAAAAGCTTGGCATTTCTGAGATTATCTTGGGCTTTTAGATTGGAAGACATTTTGTTTCAAATAAAAACCTAAAGGCCTTCTAATGATCTACTTCTGCTCCTAACTACCCCAACCATACATCACAGTTAGATCAAGACCACGCATTTGTAAGTGGAGTCCCCAGAACCTTTCACAGAATGGTAAAAAGTGCCAACTGGGCAGGGGAGAAGTAAATTCTAGTTTTTTTCCCCTCCCCAGATATTTTTTTTTTTTTTTACACCTTAGCTTATAGATAAATTAGGAAAAATAGACACATTTTTCAAACCTAGACAGCCCAGTTAAGATTTATGCTTAATCTCCAAGTTCAGTCAAAAAGCAACAAGAAAGATTTATGAGGAATGAGACTAAAACACCAAAATACCATCAGAATGTTGTAAAATGAATTAATTAATGGGCTAGCCTCTTGGAACAGTATGCCCAGAGCTGCTTCTCTTAAAAAAAGTGGCTGTTGAATAACCAGAAGTTTTTCAAAAGGGAATAGCAGTCAAAGACCCAGAAAGGCTCAGATTAAATGATTAATGTCCCTAAGTTTCTCACTCTAAGGAGGAGCTACAAATAAGTATAAGAAATTATGAATGATTGAAGGTGTAGAAATTCTGTTATCCCTAACTAGCAGCAAAACAGCAAGGGGACAGCAGTGGCTCTGGAAGGTGATGGTTTCAAAACCATGAGAAAAGGCAAGCACTTCACGAAGACCAAGGGTCTCCATGCACAGTGTGCTGGTGAGCACAGCAGAATTCAGAGACTGGACAGTTTATCATAGAATCATCTGGGCAGGAAGGGACCTTCAAAGGCTACTGAGAATCAAGCTACAAATAATTCTGCAAATCTAAGAAGAGAGATTAAATGTTATGCTTCAGGCCTTACGTTAGTCTGCAGTTGTTAGAGATCAGGGTGATAGGAAGGGTTATGGAATGGGGCTTTCACACGTCCTTGCACATGGTCACCCTTGGGGAGAGGATGCTGGAGCACATAGGTGCATTGTCCATTTCCAGTGAGAGCTTTAGTAATGACAGAGCCCTTGCAGCTTGCCTGACTGCTAGTGGGACTCCAAGGGCTTGCTTCAGAGATCATAAAGGTACTTGGTCTAGAAATCATTTGTCTCTTAATATTTGTGTGATAACATCCTGGAAGCAATTTGACACTTTTCCCATTTCCTCTCTACCTCTTTTGTGGACACTTATTTTGTGCATGGAATTTTGCTTTCGAGTGGACACTGATGTTTTAGGATTCACTTCTTGTTTGCCAATGCTATTAAGGCAGTGCAGAGGGACGGAGGGCTGTGCTTCAGGCTGCCACGGCTGTACAATGAGCAGGGGCTGGCTTTGCCCTGGCCTTCTAACAGCATTGGGGGCTTCTTCCCGGAGGAGCAATAAGGTGTTCCTGAAGGTGTTCTGCAAGGGCCCTGGTAACATCCTGCAGAGATGCTCAGCATGGGCCACTTCTCCTGTGGACATGCTCGGATTGGTTCCTACCTCCAAAAACCAGCAGTCTCTGCTGCTCAGTTAATGCAACGGTAGTTTGTGTGTCCACTGTCTCTGTTAGAAAACAATTAGGCCCTGATCTCTTTTCTTTTATCTTTATGACATCCGATGGGAGAAAATTATTCAGTCAATTAGCTGTTGACGCTGCACCAGCAGCTTTTTACTTGAAATTCCAGATAGGCAAGTCAGGCCAGATTTTCTTGTTGTTAATCAATACATTTCTCAGAGTACAATGTCAAAGAAACCTGAGTTCCCTCAAAAGTATCATTAATAACATTGGTTGAGCTCCAAGAGTTCCAATACATTTAACAAGACACCTTGAAATTAATTGTATTATATTCCAAATATTATTTCAAGCTTCACAATAAAAGAGGGACCATTAACTGAATACCTACCGAGGATGATAGTTACAATCAGGAAAAAGCTGATAAAGACCACCACATTTTGAAAGATTGTAAGATCATTGCTTATTTTACAACGTAGCAACACTATGGACAGTGACAGATTGTTGTAATTACAGTGCCTCAACTGCTGGATGCAATGTATTCCATTAAATAATATTTAAAATATGGATTTTTCCATTTTTTCCATGCAATTGGGCATGGTGCTCTGCAGTGCAGCCTCAGTAAAGATCCTCAAGGGGTGACCTAGTGTCCTTGGATGAGGCTAGGCCAGGCCACCAAGCAGGAACGTGTCTGCACCGGGGTAAGTGAGGGCAGGAATTGACTGAAACGAGAATTTCAGCTCTCACTTTGCCACTGCTCTATTAGTGGTTTTTGTGATTGAAGCAAGGAAATCCCAAGTGTGCATGGAAAAAGATCCTATTCATTTTAAGCATCTCTCATCTGACTAACTCACTTTGTAGTCTAAAATTAGAAAGTCCCAGAGGAATATAATCTCTTTCAGTCTTTTTTTCTGTTGATGTAATAATATTTGATCATAAGAAAAAAGTCACACAAAGGCATGAAGCCCATTATGCCCGTTACTTGGTTCAGGCTCGCCTTTCCTTGTCTGCCTCCTCATTAGTCAGCTGTGAGATCTCTTCAATGTGCCAATAGCCCCAGGTGTTGCATCATTTGCCTAAGAAGGGCAGCAAGAAGGAATGAGACATGTTTTACTGGAGGTTACATTATTCTTTCAGGTTTTTCTCCAGGAGGCAGAACAAAGAGGAGGTATGATCAGCAGGAATTCCCTCTATTTATTGTCTTGTCATATGTATGACACCTCAGCGAAGTTCATGGGGAAACCTATACCTCAGACTGCACAATAGACAGAGACCATTTTGTTTGGAGAACCACAATATTTGTCACATGCTGTGGCAATGCTTGGCATTTTACACTATCCTAGTTTATGTCCTGCAAAATAAGAATGGCTTTGGAAACAAGTTGCAGGAATAAATAACAAAAACATTCCAGGTCATCCAAAGGATGTGGAGTTCAGGAGCGTAACAGAAGCACTGTTAAGAGATTCAACTTTATTCTTGAACTTCAATTATGTTCAAGAGTGGGGTTATCCCATAGCAGAGGCTGATAGACTTTTTTTAAATTTAATTTTTTTTTATACCACGCATAGCAATTTTTAAATGACAAGCAGAAACCTTACATTTGTTCCTGAAGTACAAAGGAAATCCAGGAACCAGAGTACAGCCTTGGTTTGCTTACAGGGAGGGCTGGGGAAAAGCATGGTTTTTTCTCCTGCTATTTGACACATCCAAAGACGTTTCAACATACAAGTTTCCCCCTCCCCTGACTTTCAATGGGGTATGATCACCTGCTGTGTATTTTGGTATTCCCAGTCCTCTGTGGTGAGAATGTTGGCAGGGAAAAGAAAACACTCTTTTTCTTCCAGTTTTTTTGGCTAATCACCTGAAACAGTATGACAGGGACTAACAGGCAAGCTTTGCAGCAGGGACTACCTGGTGTGACGTGTCTGGGAAGGGAGAGAGCTGAGGGAACACGAGGCAGCGAGGAGGAAAGAAGAGGGGTTGCTACAACTTATGTCTGTGACCTTCAGTGTTTGGGGCCTGGAGGAATGCCTCAAATAACCTCAAAATACCTCAAAACATGGGAGATTTTCAGTGCAGACTATCTAGGGCTCCTGGGCAGCTCCAGGCAGCTGAAACCAGGCATGGCCCAACCTTACCTTCCGTACAAAAAGACGGGGCACCTTCAGGTCTCCTCACCTTATTAAAGCAGACCCCCGCCTCCAAGCCCCATCTTTCTCAAGACATATTTCTTTCACACTCTTTCAAGCTCACTCCTAATCCATGGGATCACAGCACCATGCTGTCCAGTGTACTCCCTGCTTAACATGCTGAAGACCAGAGAGGTTTGTATGGCAATGTAGTAGCCTAACCGATATCCAAATAAATGAGCTCTCGGGTGCGGAACTCCCTCTTCAGGTCCTAATGTTTGCCCAGCTTTTATTCACAACTCTATCAGTCCTTACAATAAGAGATTTTAAGTCTTCCTACAGTTTCTGCCTCGCAGTCTCAAGCCATTGCTGCCAGTAAGAACACAGGTACCAGATATTGCAGACAGAACTGCAACACATAATCTGCCCAACACTTCTCACACAAAACCAGATCAAACCGGACATTTCTGCAGGGCAGGGGTGTCAAAAGTTGATAATTTTTTTAAATTTTATGTCTAAAACAATTGAACACAGTTGGGCAGCCCAAGACAGTGGCCTCAGAAGGTATTCTGTCAGGGAAAACAAAAGTGTAGGACAAGGACTGGGACAAAAAAAGTCTATGCTTCCTTCAGTATACTCTCTCCCAAATCTGGGATGTAGCCAGGACATCCAAACCTCATCACTCCCCTGCTACACATCAACATTTGTCATTTGTCACCATTGGACGGTGCAAATTCCTTGCACTGATCAGCCTGGAGAAGGCCAGCCTCCCACTGCCATCGGCTTGTCTATGTCCTGGGCTGAGTAATCCACCATCTGGTTAAATCACACAGACATCAAATTTACAAAGCTGATTTTTTTTGTGCTGCTGTGTGAGTTGTTTCTGTTTCTTAGTTTAAGGTAGATGCTCACATGCAGCATAAGAATGCTTTAAACCCCTCAACAGAAGACTGAGGAAAATCACCCACCTTAATCTTTATGCAAAAGGAGACTGAATTATTACACAGTCTTCAATAAGATACCACATACTACTTTTTCCTTGGAATTCCTGCCTCATTCAAGTCAAAGAATGAAAAGTGCTCACTTAATCAGCAGCCATTCAATATTTTGTTTTCTTCTTGTCATGCAGCGTGTGGTCCTTGGCCTTCTTTATGGCACAGTGTTCAGACTCTGATGTAGGGACAGAATTTATCATTTTCTTATGGCCTCATCCTCACCACACATCGCTACAACATCCAAGAACTTTGAAAGTATTAAAGAATTTACTTAAGCACTCCCCCTGAAAATGCTGTATTACCCTAATTTTACAGTAAGGGAGCTGATGCCCAGAAAGATGCAGCTTTCTGGAAAATTCAAAACCACATATTCAAAAAGCATATTCTGTTAATTTCAGCTTAAATTTTTAGGGCTTAATGCTTCAAATGAGACTGCAGGTGGGCACACCCAGAACACCAATTGGGAACAACAGCTGCAAAACTTCTGCAGCACCTCACAGTAGTTCCATGGCACAGGCTGGGAAGCAATATCTTTCTCTAAGACCACATTCAGCTGCCAAAGGCTCCTTTCCCCTTTTACCAATGCCTGCCTCGTGTATCATGTGCTGCCTTCTGCTGTTAGTGAAGAGAGGTAGAAAACAAGGATTCAGAAAAAAATGGGAACGTGTGGAAGAAACCTGGAAGCCATCTAGTCCTCTCTCTTCCTTTAATGCAGAAAGAGTTAGTCCTGCCTTGTCCCTGACACCAGACTTATGACTGGACTAACAATCCCTCCGTATTTCCAGGTGACTATGCCAGCATTTTGCTGCTTGCAGAACTGTTTGCAATTTCTTCACAAAGTCTAACCTACATCTCCTCAATAAGGTTTGAAGCTTTTGTCCTATCCACTGTAGACAGAGAGAGCAGGTAAGTCTTCCTCCAACTGCATCCTGGGCTGCTTCAGAAGAAGAGTGGCCAGCAGGCCAAGGGAGGATATTCTGCCCCTTGACTCTGCTCTGATGAGATACTACCTGAAGTATTGTACCTAGCTTTGGAGTCCCCAAAATATAAGAAGGGCATGGACCTATTGGAGCAGGTCCAGAGGAGGGCAGTGAAGATGATCAGAGGGTTGGAGGACCTTTTTTATGAAGACAGGCTGAGAGAGTTGAGTTCTCTTTTCAACCTGGAGAAGAGAAGGCTCCAGGGAGAACTTAGAGCAGCTTTCCAGTAGTTGCCTACAGGAGAGAGGGGGAGGGACTCTTTATCAGGGAGTGGAGTGATAGGATGAGGGGTAATGGTTTTACACTGAAAGAGAGTAGGATTTAGATTAGCTATTAGGACCAAATTCTTTACTGTGAGGGTGGTGAGGCACTGGAACAGGTCACCCAGAGAAATTGCAGGTACCCCATTCCTGGAGATGTTCAAGACCAGGCTGGATGGAGCTTTGAGCAAGCTGGTCTAGTGGAAGGTGTCCCTGCCCATGGCAGGGAGCTTGGAACTTGATGATCTTTAAGGACCTTTCCAACCCAAGCCATTCTATGATTCTACAGCTCCAGCTACTCACCAGAGTCACTCTGTGCATTTACAGTCATGCTGGAAATGTCATGTGTAAACACAATATGCAGAAGTGGGATGAAACACCTCTGGAACAAATTAAGATTTGGCAGGTATCCTTGATTCTTGCATCACCTAACCAGGTCTCTGCTTCCCACCATAACAACGTTCTTTTAACATCATTCATCATAAGTGTGTTTATGTACATGCATATATTTCTTTGTAAGTTTATTTACATACATGCATATTTTAGTAAACTCCATGCAAGTTCAGAAACTGATGCAATAAATATCACCACAGCAGCCAAACAGCACAGATCTGGTGACAGCCTTTCCCCAAAATATAACCAGAGTATTATCTGGAGTTTTAAGACTCACTCTTTGATGCTTCAAGCACATACTTCTTGCAATGCTCGTAAACAAACACCAAATTAAATTTATCAGCCACTGAAGTTCAAATGTTCAATGTTGATTAGCAACTCTGTGTTGAATTAAAATTTATGTCCAAGCTATTCTACCACGTGGCTGGCCACAAACCAACTGCCCAGAAGCAACCGTGCTCTTTTAATCCTACCTCATTTACTCAGAACAGAGCTGAAGCTGGTGGGAGGCTCTCTCTGGGGAGGGCCTTTACTGCTCACATTAGCAAAGTTCCCAGGAAAGGAGTAGAGCAGATCGTTTAACTATCAGGGAAAAAAAAAAAAAGAAAAAAAATCACTACTCATTGGATTTCAGTGTGGTTTGTACCGTCTGGTGTAGCTCAAGAGATGGTCTGGATACATTCAGCCAGCAGAATGCTCTTCTGGCAGGAGTTTAAGAGTTCACTAGGAAAACCAGTTATTCAAGGTGAATTTTATGAATGCCCAGATAGTAAGGAACAGCTTGCAAAAATCAATCTTTAAATCAGCTGCCCCAAGGCTCCCTGCCACTACTGTATGTTTCTTCAGCTGCAGAATGAAATAGCAACAAGTTCCCCTCTGTGAGGCTCTGCTCAGTGGAGATCTCAATGTTGATTGCTTCATCCTGCCTGAGATGAGGCTTGCTGTGAGGGCTGGACTTTTGCCTGGAGAGCCATGCTTATTTGTGAGAGGGTGTACTTTCAGCTTGTTGAAAGCACCTATCGGGCAGGAGCATACACACATTAAAGATGGAAGGGGATAAAAATTTTAAAATGTGTCATTGTATAGAAAGAGAAATAACCTTTGTGGTTCACTGTGCTCAAATGAATTTGAATTTGGCTTAGAAAATAAAACTAAGAAACCCCATAGAGCTTCTGTGTACAGTCTGTATTCAGTCTTACTAGGTATTTGTGATTTGTGGTATAGTTTCAAAAGCTTGCACTAATAAAATGCTTGCCCCAGAGTCCTACCAAACACTTTACCCATCAGCACTCAACAAGAACCGTTCTACTTCTGTATCATCACACCAAACAAGCAAAATAGCTAATATTCCAGATTCCCTCAGTTATAAAAGTGGACAAACATTCAAATTTTATCAGTGCAGATTAATTTTATTAATACTATAGAGCCTGAGGGTACAAGCCATAAAGAGAAAAGTAAAAAAAAAATAATAATCCTTTTAACAATGTGTATTGGAAACTTTTCAAATGCATCTGAAATAATCCACTTCATTGCTGCTCACAGAAAACTCTTCCACAATTCACACCTAGGGGTGTTTACAAGAGAAAACTAGAAAAGTATTTTTGACTGTTCAATGATGAGAAGCTTACCTTAGGAAAAAAAGAAAAAAGAATTTTTAAAAAGAAAAAAGGGACCACCTGCCTATCCCTGCTCCTACTTTTGTCCTTTGTACACATCCAGTGTCTTACGGATCCTTCAGAAACAGAGGGAGAAATCACAGAGGAAAACATAAGCTTAATATCAAAACAATTCACAATGAAACACACTATAGAATAGTGTCCACGAACAGCTAAGTCAACCAGCTGGACCATTTAGGAGTGGATTGGCCAAAACACCAGAGAGTGCAAACCCCACAATCTCCATCTTCTACAATCAAGACAAAGTGAACCTATCAGAAAAGCCTTTTCTCTCTTTAATCATTATTCTCTGTGGGCACAGAAAACCTCTAGTTGTAAAGGTACAGGGACTTTTGTGAATGTACCCCAGTACTGAATTTAGCCCATCGTTGTCCCAGAGAAAAACCCAACACATTTCCTGTTTTTGCAGCAGGAAACCAGGAAGCTCCATTATCAGTGTGATACTCTGCCAGGAATAATGCCAGTTTTTTCTCCCGTTGGTTTGTCCTGTGATCTTGTCATTTGGCTGCCACGGCCATCCAGCAGGCACAGATAGTCACCAAGACAGCCTGGCAACAATGGGCTTTCCTCAGTCCTGGTCTAAAAAACATAGTTATTGTTAGGTGGGTCTGAAGCATTTCTCAGAGTGACTGTAGGAGCTCAGCCTTTGGAGCCCAATAGCCATTTGTCCACTCCCACGTGGTATGTTATACCCAGCTCTCTTTTTAAGGCAAGGTAAGACTCCCTCCACAGCTGTACCTCAACAGCACTGCCAATCTCTCCACTCTGTAAGTACAGTCAAGCACACCACAGATATCCACAGTTTCTAACAAACTATTTTTCAGTGGTTTCCCTTGCTCACAGCTAAGCTCCAGAGCACTTACCCCGACACAGCAATGAAAGAGAATGAGAAACAAAGAATTTCCGTTGGTTTCACTGTACAAAGTTGATAGTGGGGAACCTATTCCCCAGCTGTTCCTCAAAACCTGCTTTCCCCCACTCATTCTCCTTCAGTGACCCTTGCTTTAACCATTAACTCCCAGCGACACAGGCTTAGTGTATGAAAAGCAACTGTATTTAAAGACTTTGTTTCAAGGCTCTTTCTCTGAATTCCTTCTGCTGTCTCCATCCTTACCTCCAGAATTGACTGGCAATAGAGTGCGGGAAGTCAGCTCAACAGGTGATGCAAAAGCTACCACTCCTACTGAGCTTCTTTGAGAGACCAGTCCATGTGCATTTGGCTCTAATGAAGTGCACCAAGACTGGGAGCACTGCAGAAGAAAGTTATGCTTCATTCTGGATTAGCACAGTGAGATACATTGTTCACCCAAGCCTTCTCCAAGCTGCGATTAATGCACAGAGACAAACCCCACTCTAGTCTTTGGCAGTCGTCACATCTCTGCAAAGATATATTGAAGTCTGAATTTCTGCTTCCCATAATTAAAGGCCACTTCATTGACCACTTACTAGAAAGCAGAACAAGCACTGTCACGCTTTCTCCTCAGGTCGCCTCCCTATAGCTATGCAGAGCTCTACACAGTCACAACATATTCACCTCATTCCCTTCCTCTGTCTCCTCTGCCATGTGGACTACACACGGCTTGGACAACTTCTGCTTTTGTAATTCCTTTAGATTGCTATCTCATTGGTTTTTTTCCCCACTTAACTTTAAAGTTTTTAGGGTCGTGGACCCTTTGTTTTGAGGTTGAATAGCTGCTTCAGGTCCTGTTGGTTCCTGCACCAGAAATCATAAGCAACACTGGTATCTGCAATGGCAATGTTGTGCTGATGGTGGGCAGCTTGGATTCTGATCAAGAGTAAAAACCTGGCTGAACTTCCAAATCTGATTTTGGACCTCCAGTCCCAATATCCCGATGTTAGATTTTGACACAGATTTTTTTATTTATGTATCTATTTAAATTTATTTATAGACTCTTGAGCAATTAGACTTGTGATCTGGAAATTGAAAGGCTCCGTAATTTGCCTGGCCTCTGTTTAAATAACATTTTAATCTATTGCTAGGAAATACTTCCAAAATTCATGGTAATAGATACTTCCACTCATTCTTAACACACAGCAAAATAACTGAATAAAGCACTAGGCATTAATTTTAAAGAAAATAGTTAAAAATGCAGTTTCAGTGTAAAACATTCTTGGTCATTTTCACACAATAACTGCTCTTCAACACTACACTGCTTAATCTCAGCCATATAATTATAAACGCTAAAGATTTTTTCCAATATATAATCTTCTCCATCATCAAAAATATCACAGCAAGCAACACCTCACAGGAAACCCAATAAAGACTGTAAACCTCCTTGATTACAGTTGCAGGCTGCTAGGTAAGCAACACTGAGCAAAATTATAGGTCACCCAATGATCCTACAGCATTAACCCTGCTCCTGCAATTAATATGTACATAAGTTGATTTCAAAAGACTACCGTTTTCATAACCCCAGCACATCATGCAGAAAGGATCTGATGCCTCCAAACCAGAGCTGTATGTGAGAAATGAGAGCATCAAAGCAGATGCCCAGAAATTGCACCAAGTACTCCTGAGAGCTGAAATACTAGCAGTGCAAAAAACAGGGATAAGAGAAAGTCAGAGGGAGGAAGGAAAGGGAGGGGGAAATGTCCTTTGACAGAAGATGACAATTTTTGGCACAGCCAACATGCCAGAGGAACAAAAACAATGGGTAGCCCCTGGAGGCCTGCAGGGCAGATCACAGCATCTATTAAGCACAAAACAAACAGTCCCACTTTGATTATTTCCTTTACATTTACTGCAATGCATGCAATGAGGGTAGGGGTAGTTCATCTGATAAGTGGTTGAAGACACTACAAGAAAAATTACAGATTTGCTTGGCAGCTGAAAAATGAAAACACTTAAAAGATGGAAGCCCATCTGCTGATGAGCACCTGGTGGCCATGCTGGATTGAATGGGTCTGTAGGTGCCCTCACCTCCAACGCACAGGCTTCTGCAAAGCAAGAAAATATTCAAGCCTGAGAACTCTAGCTCAGCTCTCAAGTTTATTCACTCAAAAGTTTTCTTAAATTAATAATGCATGACTCTGGTCATGCAATATGAAATAAGCTTCCTTGAAACCCAGGGAAAACTTTCCTCTTGTCCAAAAAAGATTTGTCTACAAGTTCTGAATATAATCAAGTATGAGGTATTAAGCTGAAAGGTTGAAAACAGGAAAACCACTCATTTTACAATATGAATATATATATGATTTCATTCTCAGGAGATCTTGCTTTACTTTATTTCTTTTTTAAATTGCTGATGTGCAGAACTGAAATGATCGACTTTCTATTTCAGGATGTTAAGCATATTGGGCTCTGAGAGCAATTAAGAGATGACTAACACATTCGTGCTCTTCTTCATTTGCTCGTTTATATCACTATGGTTTATTTTTCCAATTTGCCTATTTTTTCAAGGTGGTTCTTTAATCCCTCCTGGGGAGTGCATTTGCTTTTGTTACCATATTCCCAGGAGCATGTGGGTAAGGATCCTGGCTCTGCAGGCTGAGGTTTAAAGATATTAAATGAAGCAGGAGAGAGCCTGGAGGCCAGTGGCTCTGTTGTACTTGTCAATAACTCATCAAGGCTGGTGAAAGCAAAGGGAGAATTTTTTCCAGTTTCTTTTCAGATCACAGAACATCGTTTAGCAAGCTCCACTACTTAGTTCTGGTATAGTCATTTTCCAGACTGGGTCTGTGAATATCTCAAATAAACAGGAAGTGATGACAGCTTTGGACAATGTGGGGACTATCAGCTACTGTGAATTTAGAGGAAGGGGAAAGTTTGGGGACTTGAGAACGATGGAAAGTTTTGTTCATTTTGGCTTGTGCTAGACTGAAAAATGAAGACTATCCATCTTCTGGAGTGGGTAGGGAAACTCCCAACATCTTGCTTTCCACCAGTTAGCTCTCATGTAAGTTGAATACTCCTGCCTAGGCACATCCTGAAATCCACATGCATGACCACATGAGGACTAGAAAATAAGCCTCTAAATTCAGAAGTGTAGCTGATCATACATAAAAGTCAGGTTGGAGCCTTTGCCAGGTCACAGGATTCCCCAAACAAGGAATCACTCCAGTTTGACTTAAAAGATCTAGTGCAGGCTCTTTAATCATGCATCTCCAAGACTAACGATGTTTTGTATGATCCTATCTCCTGCTGAGACTCTCTCTCTGCACCCCCTTGTACTCTGTGTATATTCATCAGTATTTGTTAGAACAAGACTTCTGGGAATAGAAATTGGAAGTCATCCAGATATTTCAAGCTTGCAGCCTCTTTGCATCATGTCCTCTGCAAAACAGGCTTTCTTTATGAGGACGGAATAGGCAGTCCATTGATGTCCGTTAATAGGACAGAAGACCACCACACAGCAGGCTTCTCAACAGCAGCAAGTTCTGATGACTACAGCAATTTACAGATGCTACAGACCTCTATAGCATGTTCTCTACTAAGACCATGGACACCCTTTCCCTGTTTCCTCCCTGCTCAACTCTGACCATGCATGGTTGCAGTCTCAGCATGCTCAAGGGCGCAGCACCCAGATCTATATCCCACCACCACTCCCTGCTCACAGTCCTCAGGGGCTCCTGTACAGTGTAGTGTTAGATGAATAGAGAGTTAAATTGTTTGAAAACCGCCTAAAAGATAGGATCCAGAGGGTTGTGATTAGGGGCACAGAATCCAGCTAGAAGTCTGTGACAAGTGGTGTTCCCCAGGGGTCAGGACTGGGTCAAGTCCTCTTCAATATATTCATCAATGACCTGGACAAAGGGATGGAACATACCCTCAGCAAGTTTGCTGATGACACAAAACTAGGAGGGGTGGCTGGCAACCCAGAAGTCTGTGCTGCCGTCCAGTGAGACCTGGGTAGGCTGGAGAGATGGGCCAAGAGAAACCTAATGAAATTTAACAAGGACAAATGCAGGGTTCTGCATCTGGGGAGAAATAAACCCAAGTACCAGTACAGGTTAGGGGCTGACCTGCTGGAGAGCAGCTCTGAGGAGAAAGACCTGGGAGTTCTCCGGGACAGCAGGATGACTATGAACCAGCAATGTGCCCTTGTGGCCAAGAAGGTCAATGGCATCCTGGAGTGCATCAAGAAGAGCGTGGCCAACAGGTTGAGGGAGGTCATCCTACCCCTCTACTCTGCCCTGGTGAAGCCCCATCTGAAGTACTGTGTCCAGTTCTGGGCTCTCCAGTTCAAGAAGGACAGGGAACTGCTGGAGAGGGTACAACAAAGGGCCACAAAGATGATTAAGGGCCTGGATCATCTCTCCTTGAGGAAAGGCCTCAAGAGACTTGAGTCTTTTTAGTCTTGAGAAGACTTAAGGGGGATCTGATCAATGCTTACAAATACTTAAAGGGATGGTGTCAGGAGGACGGGGCTGATCTTTTTTCAGTGGTGTCCAGTGACAGGACAAGAGGAAACGGGCAAAACCTTGAGTATAAGAAGTTTCACAGGAAAGAAGTTCCTCTTCATGTTTAGGTGGGAGTGGTAGAGCCCTGGAACAGGCTGCCCAGAGAGGTAGTGGAGTC
>BJBW01008145.1:0-11444 GCA_004320125.1 Scolopax mira
TCACCAGCTTCGTTGCCCTCCTCTGCACTCGCTCCAGCAAGAGATGGTCTCCTGCAAAAGCACCATCCAGTACACGACTCAGAAAATGCCCCAAGGTGACACTACAGCACAAAGCAGGGAGCTGTCATGACAGTAACATGAAAGCTTTTGCCAATGTCTTTGGACAGGAGGTTCATAAAGGACTATTAATAATACCAGGAAAGACTGTACTTTTTATAGAACTTCAGCTTCAGATCCATATTTAGGAGGGAAAGGTTTAGATTGGATATAAGGAAAAAATTCTTCACTGACAGGACTGTCAAGCATTGGAATGAGCTGCCCAGGGAAGTAGTGGAATCACCATCCCTGGAGGTATTTAAAGGATGGGTAGACGCGGTACTGAGGGACATGATTTAGTGGTGGACTTGGCAGAGTTAATGGTTGGACTTGATGATCTTAAAGGTCTTCTCCAACCCAAATGATTATATGACTCTATATTTCTTTTTTTTTAGCACCACTTCAAGTCTAGCAGATTTAAATAAAAGGAACACATTCTACTCCTCATCTACAAAACCCCACTGACAGGATTGTGATCTGCATATGGAGGGCACCCATCTCCAGGCTGGGTGTCCCCAGCCCACCTGTGCCTGCTCCCCTCTTCCAAGCCACCACTCTGCAGGGTTGTCCTGCATCTATGAGGTTGGATGCTCATTTTCCAGCAGATTCCCCATCTCTTTTTTGACCCATCAGCCCAATAGCTATGAGCATTGCATTAAGACACTAAGCCTCTATGTTCAATTAATTATTTTCCTTTATTTATATACAATAAGGAAAGGCAATAAAAGAATATGATAGCAGACACCAGAGATTTGATCCCAAGTGACATCTCCATCAGACTTTCTGCTTGCATTATCCATAGCAATGTCTGTGCTTTGCCTTTTCCTCCACCACAACACAATATTCCCACCCCAACGTCCCTCGGTCAGGATTAGGCCCTGCACCCAGGACCTCAGGCACAAGTCTCTGCCACTTTTGAGCTAGAGAAATCTCTACAACAGGCACAAGGGAGGAGCAGGCAGGGACCACGGCTGGGAAGGGACATGTGAGGGAGCCGTGGTCCCATAGATGCACTGCCCAGGTTGACCTCCTGCCACCAAAATCAGCTCCTGTTCCATTACTGATTGATATAATACATTGTCTTACATAGTATGTGTTTATACTGGGTAGATATAGTGTAACTGGTTGGGTTACTCTCCTTGCAAATCAGCATTTAAAAAAAAAAAAAAGCTATTGTGTTTAGGGGAGCTCTGTCATTTGCTGCTCAGTTCAAGGTACCCCAAAGGAAAGCCCAAGTTTTAAAGGGCAGATCCAGCTCAGAAAGCTTTGAGATGACAGCAGCAGCAGGAGGCAAACCAAGTCCTAAGGATATGTCTGGTAGAACAGCCGTGTGTCTGAGCCTGCCATGTACACTAGCAGTATCCAGAGGTCACCAGTGACACAACAGGGCTCTGCTGGGTCCCCAAAAACTTCAGCTGGACCAGGTCAGTCCCTCTTGGCTGGAGGGTTCTGTGCCCCTCGGTCTCTTTTAGGTGCTTTGCAATGCTGCATAAACCCCCTCTGGTCAACCTGCCACTGCTCACTGTGACCAAGCAGGCTTGCAAGCTCACCACCCCACCAGACCAGTGTTGCCACAGAGACTGCTTGGCATTTTTCAGCCTTTTTCTACTTTTAGAGGTGTGGCAAGGTGGGTTCTCATAACCACACTAAAAAAAAAAACCAACAACCAAGAATAGGTCCCCCAAAACCGACTCAGCGACATGGAAAGGGATGCAAACAAGATGTGCGTGGGACATCAGCACCCTTGGGGCCCTGCTGGGTGCCTCTTCATCCCTGTCCCTGTCCCCTCTCCAGGCTGGTGGTATGGCTCACAGCAGGCAAGACATGGCTACAATGAAGCAAAAGGGCACTTCTCCGAGCTGTCAGCATCTGCTCATCTCCGCGTTAGCTTAGTTACATTAAGGCGTGAAGACCAAGTGCATAGGAAGCGGTGGGAACCTCCAGGCGCCTCCCAATCAGCCCCTGAGTCCTTTTCCATTGAAATGTTCCCCAAATCCTCCTCCAAGAGGCTCGCTGCCATCAGGGTGAGGAAGAGGAGCCTCTGGCTTCAGGTTGGCCCCGTAGACCAACTATCTCATTTAAGCCGTTGGCTAGAAGACAAGTCCATGAAAGGAGCCCGATCCGCCCCCACCTGCTGCCGGGCTGCAGCCCCCCGACGAGTTGTCATCGTCCTTGTCCCTGTCAAAGTCTCTCCACCATAGTGGGGATTTCGGCAAGGCAGAAATATAGGCAGCTCTGTTCCTCGCTTCTTTTTCCTGCTCCTGGGAGAAGGAAGCAGGGAGAAATATTACAAGGATATCTGAGAGTAAAGGACCCGAGTAGGAGGATGCTCCCTCCTTCCCCAAAGAGCCGGGAACTTGTTTGGTTGCCCCTGGGAACCTTGTCTGAATTAAATTGGGGTGGGAAGGACATGTGCTTATCCCTATAGCTTGGCAGAGGGATGCAGGAAAATATTGCAGCTCTCCAGTGATTAACAAACAGCCCTTCCATGCCACCTCTGGGAGAGGAGGGACCCCATAAACCCCCCCCAGGAGCTGCTCATGTCCTACAGGACATTACTCTTGTAAAACATTGAATGAAATCTGCTCTAGTTTGTATTCCCAGCTTGCCCATCTTTGCCAGGCACTTAGGAGATTAATTTGGGCAGAGCTGCCTGGAGTAGACAACAGCAAGTCAGAATCAAAAAATCACATAGGGTTGGAAGGGACCTCTGGAGATCACTTAGTCCAACCCCCCTGCCAAAGCAGGTCCACCCAGAGCAGGTTGCACAGGAACATGTCCAGGTGGATTTTGAATATCTCCAGAGATGGAAACTCTACCACCTCTCTGGGCAGCGTCTTCCAGGGCTCTGCCATTCTCAATGGAAAGAAGTTCCTCTCATGTTTAGGTGGAATTTGTATACTCAAGTTTGTGCCCATTTCCTCTTGTCCTATCCTTGAGCACCACTGAAAAAAGACTAGGCCCATCCTCCTGACACTCACCCTTTAAGCAAGTTTTTTAAGTAATTTATAGGTGTTGATCAGATCCTCCCCTAAGCCTTCTCCAGACTAAAACGATCCAAGTCCCCCATCTTCTCCTCTTAAGGGAGATGATGCTTCAGGCCCCTCATCATCTTTGTAGCCCTTTGCTGTACCCTCTCCATCAGTTCCCTGTCCTTCTTGAACTGGGGGGCCCAGAACTGGACACAGTGCTCCAGGTGGGGCCTCACCAGGGCAGAGCAGAGAGGGAGGATGACCTCCCTCCACCTGCTGGTCACGCTCTTCTTGATGCACCCCAGGATGCCATTGGCCTTCTTTGCCACAAGAGCACATTGCTGGCTCATAGTCATCCCATTTTCCACCAGGACTCCTAGGTGTTTCTCCTCAGAGCTGCTCTCCAGCAGGTCAGTGCCCTGCACAGGTGCAGGGGGTTATTTCTCCCCACCTCAACCCCAAGGTGTCTTGCACCCAACTTGACACCCAATTCCATTGCGAAACTGCAACCCATTTATATCTAAATGCTGAAAAGGAAAAGGGATTTGGCTTCAGGCAGCGGGTGGGTATCTGCACACATGGATATATTCAAAGGACACGACCCTGCTGCTGTCCGGATGGGTGGGAACGTGGCCCCTGGGCCGGGTGACTGCAGGATTGCACCCTGCTGTGCACGGCAGCGGGAGTTACCTGCAAGTAGAGGATGTTATCTTTGGAAATGGCTTCCATCAAGTCCTTATGGAGGGAGGGTTCGCTGTGCAGGCGGCCAGCCTCAGCCAGAGCCTCGTGCAGCAGGCAGCTCTGCCTGCCCGGCCGCTGCCTGTAGAAGAGGACGTAGGCAGTGTCCTTGGGGAAGAAGGAGGTGACGTTGCTGACTGATTCAAAGGAGGAGAAGGAAACCCTGGTGTCATTGAAGAGGTACCACTGGATTTCAAAGTCCAGCTGCTTGTCAGAGGCCGGTTTCGGTGTCCCATCCTGGGGTTGCCCATGGGGAACAGTGTCAGTGCACTCTCTGGAGTAGCAGTAGTAGTGGCCGCTCTCGGAGGAGATGCCCGAATGCACCACTACGCTGCAGAGGTCATACACAACAGACATGAAGCCGCTTTCTGGACCAGCCCTGTCCTTCCCACGGCAGCAAACATCCTCAGTTTCCTCTGGGGCAACAAGGACGGGAAGCTTGAGCACCACAGGGATGGAGACGTTGTCCAAGATCTTCTTCCTCTTCATAGTCCGTGGGTCGAAGGAGAACCGCAGCAGTGTGAGGATGAGGTAGTGTGGACCCTCCGTCAGTTCTGCCACCTTCTCAGCATCCTGCAAGGAAGCACATTTCTCACAGTGGTATTTATTCTCTGCTGTCAATCTCTCTGGGGATAGAAAATAGTTAATTAAATCCAGAACAGATCTAGAGTCCTTGGGAGCACACGCCTGCCCCCCAAAAGCTGAAAGAGGGTCTTTGGCTGCATCCACACCAACAGCATCACTGCTTAAAGAATTTGCCTGTTCTCCAGGTTCCTGGAAACCCAATGTTTCCACCAGCATCAGTGGGGCTGCAGGTTCTCCAGTCTCAGGGGGTTTCCTCTGTATCCAGGGAGACCCCGTTAGGTGGCTTGGGTTTTCAGGAGGCTCAATAAGCTGTGGGCCAATTTCTTCCACTGGTAAAACAGATGTGCTCCCATGCACATTCCTGTCTGGTGGGGGAAAAGCCAGCGACAGGTCTGTGAAGGCTTCTTCTCGGGAGGAGACATTCAGACACTTCAAGCAGCGGATCTTTGTCATCATTTTACCCCCAAACATCTTCTCAATCAATGTCTTGTTTAAGTAATGATGTTCCACCGCCTGAGACATCAAGCTGGATTCCTTGAGTTTCTGGTAGATCCTTTTTCCAGTTTTTTCTTCTTCATGCAATCTTTGACAGAGAAAAAAAAAAAAAAAAAAAGCTGTGTTACCCATAAATACAAAACCAAGAGGTAGTTTCTAAAGTATGAATTTTGTTCCTCACTGAATGGGGCTAGCCTGGGCTAGCCCTCCAGTGCACAAGGGTCTGGTGCCAAGTATGGTGCTGAGGGAGGGATGTGGGATGGATTTGGGAACCCGAGGTGCCATTGATCCCCTCACTTCTAGAGGGATCACTGAAACACCAGAGATTCAGGATTTCTAGGTAAGAGAAAAACAAAATCAATTTTACAGAGAAGGCTGAGTAACTTTTCGGGCAAATCTTTGACTTTTGTGCAATTCTCTTTGCTTTCAGAGCAAAGGCAGAAATTTTCCAGCTGAACTAAGTTCTGACCTTACACCCAAGCCCACCCAAACGGGGTTTTATCAAGGAGCTCTGGATTGGTCTCGCCATCTTTCACCCCAAACCTTCACCCTTTACACTTCTCCAGGTCTCAGCTTCTTGCCCCATTTGCATGTAGGTCAACATTAAACACTACTTCAGGTCCAGGGATGCTGTTGTCACTGGACTCTGAAATCACGTTGCTTGTCACGTACCGGTCCAGCAAGTACTTGAGATACTCGGAGCAGTCTTGCTGAGCGCCAGGGGTGAACCAAGGTGGCCAGGAGGCAGAAAGGAAACTCTCAGGTGAGATGGCAGGTCGCTGGCAGCAACACAGAAGGACAAGTGCATTTAATTCTAGGGTTTTGATTCTCACTTCACACAAGAGGATAGAGAGGGGAGAGGAAGGTCTTTCTGGCTGCTTCACAGGGAGCCGGGTGCACCCAGGTGCCTAATAAGGTCCCTGCTTTTTCCCAGACAAGGACTAATCCCAGAGCAGGGGAAGACTTTCTTGGTTTGCTGAAAGCCAGGACTGTAAGGATGAATTCCAGCCACTGTTTTACATATAGAATCATAGAATGGTTCAGGTTGGAAGGGACCTTGAAGATCATTGAGTTCCAACCCCCCCTGCCATGGGCAGGGACAACTCCCACCAGACCAGGTTGCTCAAAGTCCTATCCAACCTGGCCTTGAACCCCTCCAGGGATGGGGCAGCCACAGCTTCTCTGGGCAACCTGTTCCAGTGTCTCACCAGCCTCACAGCAAAGAATTTCTTCCTAATTTCTAAGCTAAATCTCTCCTCTTCCAATTTAAAACCATCTGCCCTCAACCTATCAATTCACTCCCTGATAGAGCCCCTCCACAATATACTTCTATAAAATACCCATGTGTTTATTTCTTCCTTTAATTGTAAAATGGTTTATTGGCCGGACCCAGGAACTTCTACTTAATTCAACCTGAATTTAATTTGATGCTCTATTTCATTTGGTGAGGAGCTCTTTCACCAAATCCTTTCATATAAAAAAAATAAAAATCAAAATATCCACTAAACATCCACCTGGCATTCTGGTAACTGCAGGCAGGTAATCTGCATTACCGGATAATGTCATCACTGCCATTAGGAAGCTGCTGTTTAATTAACAGGGAACAAGACTCATCTTTGACAAAGAAGTGAATTTAAAAACAGCTCAAAGAAGAAAAATAACTAGAAGGTTATTAGGAAATTAGCAGAAACTATTAAACATAAACTCCACAACAAGCTTCTGTGTTTGCTCATCAGAGATCACAGACACCCCAACTTGCCATCAAAAACTATGTTTCTCTATGAACAAATATTAAGTCTAACAGGTTGTCTACATTTTTCCCCCCAAATCCATCTATTAGGGCATAATACCACAATGTAACAAGCCAGCTCTATCACTCAAGGCTTGGAAAACAGAGAAGTGCAGATGACTGGTTTCACGGCAAGGGAAAATTCACTGGATTTTCAAAATCATGTCTTTCTAGGGAAAGAAAGACATATTTTCAAGAGAGGAGATAGATATGACCTACCCATATCTCTAGGAGTCATTCATGTTAAATTTCAGGTTTGTGAAGAAAGCGTTCATAATTAATTTGTTTAAGGGTATTTAATGGTTGGGTTGTTTTTCACTTTCCTTCACATACATTTGGAATGTAAAGAGTAGGGATTGTGTTTGGTTTTGTCTTTTTTTTTTTTTTTTTAACAAAACCACTTTTAAGGCAGTTTTCACCAATTGCCGGTGTTTTGCTGTGAAGGGGACAAGGGAGCTGCTCTGGTCTTCTTCCTTGCTGCACAGCAAGAAACAAAAACCTCTGCTTTATACCAACAGGCTTTTCAGCTGGCCCACATATGTAAACTATTATCACATGGATTTCATTGTCAAAACTACTAGTTATTACATCAGTCCAACCCAGGAAGGCCACAGGCTGAAGACAGGCAGCCTGGTGCGAACATAGCTCGCTTCCATGGGGGCTAGGAGCTTGCCTCCTCCACCCCCAGAATTAGCCTTTTCCATATAAACAAAATTCGTCCCGTTATGAAAACCCACCAAGATCCACAGTTCCTTATCAGCACGTTGGAGTCGGCAGGAAGCAACTTGGAGACGAGCCTTTCCGCAGCCGACAGTCCAAACAAATAACTAGAACATGAAATAATTACCTGACTGTGCTCCAAAAACGCAAAAAGCCACTGGAGCTTTGTCATCAGGGGCTGGGAGTTGCCCTCGGTTAAATTCAACACCGAATGCCGAAAGCTGCAAAAAGAAAAGCAGAGATGCAAACCCTAAGATGGAAAAAATCAGGGCAGGACACGCAACGCCGGTGCGATGAGCAACCCCCAGAGCAGTCTTGAGTGGGAGCAAGAGAGCAAAAACTCACTCTGAAGCCATGAAAAGAGACTGTATGATGCTGTTCATGTAGCAGGTGTTCCCCAAGTTAATTAACCCAATCTTTCCCGTCTCCGATTTGGATGCCAGGCGTGGGTAGAAGCAGGCCAGCTCATTCTTCTGGGAGGTCCAAGCATTTTGCCCCAAGAGATGTTTAATCCGGTCTTCATTTGGAATGGGAAGAGCCTTGGAAAGAGAGATGTGTGTTACGAATTGTTCTCTTTCCAAGTGAAGAATTAATAACTGGCAACTGCAAAACTCCTCTGCTAGAGGTGTTCATGCAACTCATTTTTTTGCATGAACATCCACCCATGCAAGGAAGGTGTTTAGCTGCCAGTATTAGTCCTTTAGAAGCATTCAAGTTTAAAGTTACAGCTAAAAACCATAGGCATGATCAGGACTTCTTGCAGGGCCACCGTAAGAATCATAGAATCATAAAATTGTTTAGGTTGTAAGTCACCTTAAAGACCATCCAGTACCAAACCCCTGCCACAGGCAGGGACACTTCCCACTAGACCTGGTAACTCAAACCTCCATCCAACCTGACCTTGAGAAGAAAACTATTTTCCCTCAACTTGCCTACGTGGGGTTCAAACTTGGAATTTAAACGCTTTGTTCTATCCCAGTTTGAGGTGTTGAGGTTAGGACAGGTCTACCAGTAGGACAGCCCCTCTGCACTAGGCTGCAAACTAAGATGCCATTTCCACATGGAAAAAAGACAAATGGCCGAGAGGTACGTGTCTTACTTTAACTGCTTCTAGGACTGGTTCGTAGAGATCTGGAAATCCTGAGAAGCGGAAGAACATGCAGTGGATGAGCTCAGCTAGCTGTTCCAGGGAGCTAGCAGCAGAGTTGGAGTCCTCCTTCTTCAGAGTGGCCACCAGCCTAGGGATGTGAGGGAGCAGCTGGGAAAGGAAAATTCACTGCATCAAAAATGGCTCCAAATTACTTGCAGAGCTTTAACACACATACAGGAGAATGAAGTTCACACTCAGGCAGAAAGAACAGTCAACAGGAGTTGACTTAGTCCCATTCTGGGCTTCATTCTTCACCCTATGCACCCAAAAGCAGCTCTTCTGTTGAGTACAAATGCTATAAGACCTCATGCAGCATGTTTGTGCTGCTGCTTTGCCGGGTTGTGATTTCCATTCTTTCACAGAATCACAGAATGATAGGGAGTTGGAAGGGACCTCTGGAGATCATCCAGCCCAACAGCCTTCCAGAGCAGGGTCATGCAGAGCAGGTTGTACAGGAACATGTCCAGATGGGTTTTGAATGTCTCTAGAGAAGGAGACTCCACCCCACTCTGGACAGCTTGTTCCAGGGCTCTGCCACCCTCAAAGGAAAGAAGTTCCTCCTCATGTGTAGATGGAACTTTCTATATTCAAGTTTTTGCCCATTTTCTCTTATCCTGTCTCTGGGCACCACTGAAACAGCCCCATCTTCTTGACACCCAACCTTTAAATATTTATAAGAGTCGATCAGATCTCCCCTCAGTCTTCTCTTCTCTAGACTAAAAAGACTCAAGTCCCTCAGCCTCTCCTCACAAGAGAGATGCTCCAGGCCACTCATCATCTTCCAGGCCACTCATCATCTTTGTAGTCCACATCTTCTTTGTGCAGATCAAACTCTACTGAAACACACACCCATGGTGGAGAGGAGCAATATATGCTGAGTGCCAATTGCAGGGCACTACAGGACAGATGAATCAGCCTACAACAAGTATTGTCTGGTGGGCTATATTTTATTTTATGCTGAATAACCTAAATTGGAATTGGTATGTTCGGGTGGGTGGTGACAGGCACGTAAACACCACATTTGTCATTTTTCTTTCTTCCAGAAAATTTAAAAATGAATAAGCAGACACAAACACAACTGATACATTGCTCACGGGCACCCTCTGCTGACCCCGCAGCTGCACAGAGAATTAATAACCTATTCTCGACCCTGCAGATGTGCTAAAGTGACCCTGACCACTTATGCAACTTTTTTCATATTTATATTTTATGTGATTTTTACCCCAGAACAATCCAGGAGTAAAGTCTCAGGATCTCCAGTCTGGCCATTTCCTGCTCCTCCCTTCCTCTTCCCTCTCTTCTTTCTCTCTCCCTCTTTTTCTTTCTTCTCAAAATGTTGGTGATTTTAACTAATACATCAGAAAAGTTTTGTTGGGGAAGGAGACGAATCCCAGTACCATTCTATAAATCACTATTTTGCCAAACTGTGAGGGGAACAATTCTCAAAACCCTTCCAAAGAGCCAGGGCAAACACAAAAAGATAAGCAGCAAGACAGGTTTGTGCCTTGTTTTTATTTTAAAATAGGGGAGGATATTTGTGCTTGCTGGGCTGCAGATGGAAACATAAAGCCAAGAGCAACTGACAGTTTTTGGAGTGTTTCAAATTTTGGACGCCCAACTAGAGACGATCCGTTGGAACAACTCTATTTTTAGAAACCAAAGAGTTTCTCAAGAAATTCAGTCTCATTTAAAGTGTCTCCAGCTGAGAAACGAAAAAAACATCAGTTGAAAATGTTGGCTAGTGTTACTTTTTTCCAGCCTTATCTGTTTATTCTGTGAATTTGCCAAATGTAAGGGCTTTAATGAAAAAAAAATATATAAAATGAAATATTAATAGGAGTAATTTTCCATTACTTCTTTCATCGGTTCAATCATTACAAGCATGCTTTTTCCCTTCAACTCTGCTTCTTAATTACAGCATTCCAGGGGCAATTTCAACAAGAAGCAGAGCTGTGTTTTAGTGTCAACAGCAAAATAAAATATAAAATATCACCATGGAAAAGCAAAGGGGAGATTCAGATGCTGCTAAAAGAGTGGGTTTTTTGCTTTAACAGTGGAGAATCCATAAAGCAGAAGTGTTCTGATTGTCTTCAAGTCTTACAGCACTGACGCTGTGCAGTGCTTGGAAAGGTGCCCCAGCACTCCAAGAAATGGTAATGGGTGCCACATACTGGTGACAATTTGAAGTCACACATGGGATGGGGCCCACTGAGTCCAAGGGACAGTCAGGCACCTGCTTAGGAAACAGCAAGGGCTGTTTAAATCCTCCACTGCCAGAGACTTCTGAGATGCTCTCAATGCAAAGGTTTCACCTAATGCAGCCCAAAGCCAGAGTGGCAACAACTACAACATCTCAGCTGAAAGGGTGGGAGCAATGGGGTCCTATCTTCTAAGCCTGATCCTGAAACTACACCCTAAGCCAGCCTGGCTCAACATAGCCCTGTTCATCTTCCTGCCCCAGGTCACCCCTCCACCTCCTCCCTTTTCCTTCTCCAGGAAAATGCAATAGAACCATAGAATCATAGAATTGTCTAGGTTGGAAGGGAACTTTCAGATCATCCAGTGCAACCATCAACCTAACACTGATAAAACCACCACTTACCCATGTCCCTCAGCACCATGTCTGCCCGTTGTTTAAATACCTCCAGGGATGGTGATTCCACCACTTCCCTGGGCAGCCTGGTCCAAAGCTAGACAACCCTTCTGTGGAAGAAATTTTTTCCTAATATCCATCCTAAACCTCCCCTGGTGCAACTTGAGGCCATTTCCTCTTTTTCCTGTTACTGGGGAGAAGAGATCAACCCCCACCTTGCTATAACCTCCTTTAACCTGAAAGGAGGGTGTAGAGAGATGGGGGTCAGTCTCTTCTCTCAAGTCACAGGCGACAGGATGAGAGGAA